>CP106709.1:60669759-60804759 GCA_025503065.1 Gossypium bickii
AACAACTCTTGTTCTAATCATCTTATGATTTATCCAATTTACTTGCCTCTAGGTTTCTAATCCTATTAGAGTAACCTAGTTAAGCCATTAACCAATTTTTAAACCAGTGAATATCACTTGTTTATTCTTGGCGTTTAACCAAGATAAATACTAGTACTTCGCTTAAGCGCGGAACCTACATAGTATTGATCGAGGCCTTAACGAGGGCAAAATTGGAAGGCCATATTGACTTAATATTTTAATAGAGGATTTTATTAAGGTTGTTGCATCTCACCAATTATGGTCTACTTTAGCCCATTTAGTCTTCTAATCGATCTCATCAATTAATAGGGTTTATTATCATCAAATTTTAATATATTAAAATTGGCATGCTTTAGACATCCATAGCATCTCATACATGAATAAATAAAGCAATAAATAAATGCAATAGTTATAGCCCATAAACTAAGGTGGTTCAACCCAAGCCAATGGGAGAACCAAAGGAACCCTAAAGGTGTAAGCCATTTCACAAGCTATCATTCACAATCATTGTCCCACCTTCCTTCTTGTTTGGCCCACAGCAACTTTTCCAAATTACAATATGCAGAAACTCGTTTTACATACGAGGGAATAAGATGAGAAGAGAAATACAAGAGAATAATAGTAAGGCACGACACGCAGGCCGTTTTTTTTTTTTTTTTTTTAAAAAATACAACCTTTTTCTCGAATGGGTCATTGGGCTATAACTATGCATTTCAAACACCGTGCATGTCAAAAATAGCATACATAATTCAATTTTTTTTTTTTTTTTTAAGGTGAATTATAAAATATCCTTTCAACCTTTTTGTGGCCCATCAAGTTTATAAATGTCTTTTATTAACAAAATATACTATAATAATAAGAAGATGAAAGAGGAGGTCGGAGGAAGCGGGCGAAGGCCGCGCGCGAGAGCGCGCCTCATCCCCATCCCCAAAATAAGAGATGGGATATCATGGTAGGAGTTGGGAGTGAGGGGCGGAGCCCCGCAAGTATGGACTGAGGGTGCGGGCGGAGCCCCGCGTACAAACCGCATATCCGGTCAAATGAATCCTCACGATTTGATAACTTTTATCAACAGAATCGTGTTTTTAGGATTTTAATCCGAGAGGTTTCATATCGGAACAACCCTTGTTCCACTAGCGATTAACTCTTCATTTGGAAATTGTAAATACCATCGTCGCATCATTACGGATTTGTTAACAATAATAACATAAAATTGAATAAGCCACAACACCATGATTAACATTTAATCGGTTATCGAAAGAACGATTATCGAGTTATGCTTAAACGATTTAAACAATCGAAAATACAATAAGATCAAAACATGCATCTCATACAATTGCATCACCCAAGTATTTAAACCCGAGTTCAGTATCACACAAGTGGCTCGATACCATCGTTGGGCGCCAAAACCCCATGGCGCGCAGAGAATAAAATTAGATCCGCGATCCAAACCATGGATCCATGTGTGAGGAGCGAATCGGGGTGAAATAAAGGTTTGAAATTTACCAAAAACTTCAACTGAGTAGAGACAAGCGACACCTTGGCAACAAGAGTTTTGATTTACTGTCGAATCAAGCCACAACCTTTTCGATGTCGGCCTCTACGTGATCCACCCGGTTTGACTATGAACGGAAGAAATCTCCAAAACTTTTCTGGAGGTTTATTTGCTTGACAATTCTTTGGACCTAACAAACACTCTATTAGGTTTTTCACATAAGCTTTGCCTCTTTTAAATACCTTTTATAATGGGTATCCTTTTAATTGGGCCTTTTATAATGGGTATCTTTTCATTGGGCCCATTATTTGGTATCCTTTTAATACCCATTTATAATTGGTATCTCTTGAATGTATCATAAGATTAAATAAATACAATAAAGTTTTTAACCGAAAATATAATTACATTAATTATATCCGAAAATTATAATTACATTAATTATAATAAGGATTTCGGTAAACTATATTTATTTAAATTTATATATGAATCAAATTCATATATTAATAGAATTATGTTGTCATTATGTGTACAACATCCTTGTACATATAATATGTTCAATATTTGATTACCCAATTAAATTAATTCTTTAATTAATTTAATTCATGTGACAACCAAAAACAATACCAATTATATTTTATTCCGTTCATTTCAACCATAGGGTGTGACCACAGTAGGTTCTTGCAACGTTAGCGATAATACTAGAACGATTCTATTATCACGGACAATGAGTGGCATCTAGCAATGCATCATTGCTACCTAAGTTACAAGAAGTCATGATTCGACATAACCTTTTCGTGATTAACCTTTCATATATTAATCCTTAAGTCCTTTATCTCTGGAATGGACACAAGTCATGGAATAGTCACACTTGTATAGTCCATCCCATGTTTCTTGATATCTTGAGTAGACTATGATATACAAATTAGTATGACATCTCATGTCAACTTATTTGAGCATGGCCATGCATTTCTAGTCTCACTCAATCAAGTGGCCTAAGATATTACTCCCATTATGTAGGAGGACTTATCCTATATTGATCAACCATATCCTCTACATAGATTGTGGTATATCCAACATCACCTTTATAGAACAACCAATTACGATTATACGTTTGATCAGTATCAAAATATACAACTCACGATGTTGAGATAATAATTGTCTCAAGTCCGAGGATCATATACATATTAATCACTATGAGTAATGTTGTGACAATTACATAATAATCCAAAGAAACATACTCATAACGGGTCAATCCAATATGTTGTTCTCTAACATACATATTCATGCATTGATTTTGACAATCCACATCAATGACAACTCTTTATCATCAATCAACTACATGTTAGTCTTAATGCATTATTGTTGTCCTAGTCAACAATAATACTCGACTAAGGATCTTTTAAGAATAATCATATTATTCTCGGGACATTATTATAAAAGCAGTTTATTTGTATACACAGATAGAAAACCGAAATAATAATGACAATGCTTTATATTAATAAATATGGTAAATAAAGTATGTTATTACAACCATCTCATGATTGATCTTTGTGCATACTCTTACAGAAACTTTGTCGAATATGCTCATAGAATCAATCATACATTTCATGGAATATCGAAACATTAAAATACAAATATAACATTGCATTATTTACATACGAACTTACCTCGGTACAAAAAAATAGTAGAAATCGGACCTAATCGTCAAACACCTTATTTTTCCCTCAATCTAGGTTCGAACCTCGTTTCTCTTAATCTATAACAGCAAATTTAACTCATTTATTATCCATATTTCTCAATTCAGTCCAAAAATTACATTATAAAAAAATTACATTTTGCCCTTAAACTTTGACATTTTTACATTTTGGCCCTTAGGCTTGTAAAATGAAATCTATTCAATTTCTTCAAGACCCAAGCCTAGCTGAACCTCTTTTATGCTTATAACAATCCAAATTTTTCATTAAATCAGATTTTTACTACCCATTTCATAACGTTTTACGAATAGGTCCTTCTTAGGTATTTTTATGAAAAATCACTTAGTAAAAGTTGTTTATCTAACATTAAACTTGCATAATCTATCATTAAACATCAAAAAATATTCATGTATAACATGTGTCAAACCCTAGACATCAACCATAACTCAAATTAATGGTAGAAATAGATAGATCGGATGATAACGACTTCAAAAATGTAAAGAGCATTAAAAACGGGGCTAAGATGTACTTACAATCAAGCTTGAAAGTTGGGAAAACCCTAGCTATGGTGACCTTATAAATTTTGGCGCTTGGAGAAGAAGATGGACAAGAATTTTGGCTTTATTTTCCCTTTTTATTCATTTATTTACCAAATGACCAAAATGCCCTTAATGCATAACTTTGAAATTTTATCTCACCATGTCCATTTTGTTCACTAACTTAACAGATGGGCTAATTATCATCTAAGGACCTTCAATTTAAAATTTCATAGCAATTAGAGAACTCTTACGTGTAGAACTCAACTTTTGCACTTTTTACGATTTAGTCCTTTTTACTAAATTGAGTGCCCAAACGTCAAATTTTTTGAGAAAAATTTTCATGAAATCATTTCATAAAACTATAGACCATAAAAATATAATAAAAACAAATTTTACTATGTCAGATTTATGGTCCCGAAACCACTGTTCCAACTAGACCTAAAATCGGGCTGTTACAGTTGCGTGCTAAACATACATCACATAGTCTTATAACAATAATTATACATGCTTTTAGACTAATCATCAAATTTTCCAAACTGCTACATAGGTATCGATACTAAAAGAGTGGTATTAATAACACTTGGAAAATCGATACCAAATTAGCTTATTGTTTCTTATTTCAAAAACCCAACTTTTAGAAAATATTGATACTACTGGCGAAGTATCGATAATTTCACCCCAAGTGTAACAGCCCGATTTTAGGCCTAGTCAGAACAGTGGTTTCGGGACCACAAATCTGACATAGAAAAGTTTATTTTTATTATATTTTTATGGTCTACAGTTTCACAGAATGATTTCGTGAAAATTTCATTTAAAAAATTTTGACGTTTGGTCACTTAATTTAGTTAAAAGGACTAAATTGTAAAAAGTACAAAAGTTGAGTTCTACATGTTAAAGGTGTCTAATTGCTATGAAATTTTAAATTAACGGTCCTTAGATGGTAACTAGACCATTGGTTAAGTTAGTGGACAAAAATGGACATGGAGTAAGAGAATTTTCATGTTTTAAGTTAGGGGCATTTTGGTCATTTGGCTAATAAAATGAATTAATAATCAAGTTAAAAGCCAATTTTTTCTCATCTTCAAACCCTTTGTGAAAATTTACAAGAGGGAGACATAGCTAGGGTTAGTTAAGCTTCCAAGCTCGATTGTAAGTTTGTTCTAGCCCCGTTTTTAATGATTTTCATGTTTTTGAGATCCTTATAGCTTGATCTATCTATTTCTACCATTAATTTAAGGAATAATCAAGGTCTAGGGTTTGACCCATGTTGGATATTTGTGTATTTTGATGTCTAATGGTGGATTATGCATGTTTGTTGTGTGGTAAACAACTTTTGCTAAGTGGTTTTTGATGAAAATGTCAAAAGGACCTATTTGTAAAAAGATTATAAAATCTGTGTAAAAGTGTGATTAAATGAAAAATGTGACTGCTATAAGTATAAAATAGGATTGACTAGGCTTGGGAATCAAAGAAATTGAATAGATTTCATTTTTCGAGCCTAAGGGCAAAAATGTAAATATGTTAAAGTTTAGGGGCAAAAATGTAATTTTCCATAATGTGATTTTTGGACTGAATTGAATGATGTGAATAATAAATGAGTTAAATTTTCTATTATAGATCAAGAGAGAGGAGGTTCGGACCTAGATCGGGGAAAAACAAAGTATTTAACGACTATGTCCCATTCCTACTATTTTTGTACCGAGGTAAGTTCGTATGTAAATAATGCATTGTTTTATTTACATTCTAAATGCTTTAATATTGAATGAATTATGATCGACTCCTTGAACGTAATCGAAAAAGTTCGACAAGCGAGAAAATTCCAATTGAACCTTAGGAATACTTAGGATACAAATGTCATGACATTAGGGTTATTGAGATTTCATGTAAGACCATATCTGGGATATGGCATCGATATGAGACTTTGTTTAAAACCATAGCTGGGCTATCGACATCGATATGAGATCTCACGTAAGACCATATCTGGGATATAGCATTGGTAAGGCCATATCTGGGATATGGCATTGGTATGGTACTGTGAATGCAATATGTCCAGAGTATCCTTTAGTATTCCAAGTGGTTCAAAGGGTAGTTCGACAGAAATGTTAAAGTTGTGAAAGACTGTGGTATGTTGCACTTGGGTACAGGAATGTACATAAGAATCATGCTTAATGAGCTCGATATGTGAAGAACCCTCGGTAAGTTTGTGATTGAGTAAGTTTGACTATAAGAATTATAATGACATTTATGTTAATTTACATAATGTTAATTATGTGTTAAATGTGTGTTATAATGCCTATTATTTGCATAGGAACTTACTAAGCTATAAAGCTTACTCCACTTTCTTCTTCCATGTCTTATACTGTCACCAAGCTAACTGGAGGATCATAGACTATCAGAGATTCACTCACGCTATCAACATACCGTTTTAGGTACCGATGAATTTAACATTTTGAGTTATGGCATGTATAGGGACTTGGTCATTGAGTTATGTGTCATAATTGATTTGGCCAAATTTGTTGGCTTATGATGGTTGATAATTCATTTTTTAATTCGCCATTGAAATTGGCTAATATTGTTTAAGCATATATACATATGATGATGCTTATCATGGATGTGGGAATTTGCATGCTTGAATTGATAAGTATGTGATGGTTGTATGTGATAGATGGTAGTATATGAATGAGTGTTGTTGCCTTGGTTGTGGTTGATTTGGTTTAATGTATGTGCTTGGATTGGTGTTATGTTTTGTTGTATAAGTATGTGCATGGAAGGGTGAAAAAATGGCTTGGTAAATAGCCTTGTTTTTGTCTACACGGGTAGTCACACGGGCGAGTGTCTAGTCTGTGTGACACACGGCTTGCCACATGGGCGTGTGTTCTGGCCGTGTGTCCCCTGCACCTTAATTGTTACAAAATAGAATGCTCAGTAATGAGCACATGGGAAGAGACACGGGCGTGTGCCTCAGCCGTGTGGACAGCACGGCCTCGAACACAGGCGTGTGCCCTAGCCGTGTGAAGTCTACACCTATTTTATGAAAAATTATAAACATTTAATCGATCACACGGGCGTGTGACTTGGCCGTGTGACCTCAATTTGATGATGATGTCATGAACAGAAAGCTCCCTAAATTGAACACGGCCTGAAGCACTGGCATGCCTTAGGGTCACACTCGTGTCCTGAACCCACACGGGCGTGTGACCCCTTTTACATGAAAAAAATTTCTAAGTTTTCCAAAAGTTTCCAAAGTTCTCGCCTTAGTCCCGAACCACTTTCGATGCATGTTTTGGGCCTCATAGGCTCGTGATAGGGACGATATGAATGTATGTGAAAGGTTTTAGACTTGGATGGAAATTTATGTCTCGGTTTTTATATGTTTGCTTGTATTTATGCCCGGTAATGAATCGTACCATATTTCGCTGTTGAATACGGGTAAGGGGTGTTACACCAAGTATCGATACTCGAGATAAAATATCAATACCTACAAGAAAAATAGACTTCCTGAAATTCGAAAATAGCAGAGGTATCATTTTTAAAGCCTGAATATCGATACCTCTGTTCTAGACCTTAAAAATATAACATGTATCAGCACATTGATCATTCTCGATTAGTTTTGAATGTCATGCATCAAATACCTTATAAAATACACAAAAAAAAAAACCCTCAAATGGCAGTCCCAAACATCATATTTTAAAGCCTACAAAATATCAATCATAATAGGCATGCAATCAACTAAAAATTCATAGTAAAATCACATAACATCTACCACATTGCCTTTTATTCCCAAAACCCAATTAAACAAATAACACCTACTAATAACAACTAAGTTCTTGGCTTGGATCACTCCTTGAGACCACACCGACACTACTTATCTGCAATGGTTTAAAAGAAGTGGGTGAGCTTAATTAGCTTAGTGAATGCTCAAAATAACCATTACGCAAACAAGTCGTCATGCATTAACCGAACAACTTATAGCATTTTTCCAAAATGTCTTTAACTTAGTGCCATAATTTACATATTTAATAATCTTTCATGCATCCCTTTTACACATTTATATACTAGTATTTAGGCATCAATTTCGATAATATTAATCACATATAGTCACATATAATCCAATTTAAACGCAATTTATAATAATTTGCATAGCATCCACATACTTGTTTAGGAATATATCACATTACACTATAGACAGTTTCTAAGATAATTTGGCACTTGAGCTATGAAACATAAAAGTGAGCTCAATCATCACTCATCGAATACACGGATCTCCAACACACCACACCTATACTTGTAGAGTCGAACATATTCCATAAGTGTAGCTTATAGCAAACACTCTCCAACACACAAAACATACATATCCTTGTGAATGGAGCTTAGCTTGCATTCCCTTATCTCTCTAAAAATTGTCCCTCAGCCTCAATGCCCCAATATCACAACACATGTAAGTGAGTACTCACAATCTTATAGCATGCCAACTATGTCCAACAGTCTCATTAAGTCACAAGGCCAAAATATCCATATTGTCATCAAATATTACTTTACCGATTATTCATACATATTCTTTACATAACCATATAATTATCACAATATACACACTATCACATGGCATGAATAACATATCTTCATATTTTCCGTCACAATAATCATCACAACATGTTCATAATTTGTCACATCATAACTCTCATTATCATATTTCATAAACATATTTATCAAATATTTAGCACAGATAAAAGAACACTTACACTGAGAATTTAGAGAAGGGGTTTAAGTTACCTCTAAATTTCCAAATAACATAATGAATCACTTATGAGTAGCTAATCCAAACACTCACCAAAATATACGCTTTTGCCGAAAACCAAAAACTTAGACAAGCTTTTCTTTGCCTTTATCTCTACTCATTGAAAGTCCTATTGGCTCTGACGCTTCAACAAGACAAACCACACAAACACACATTCAACAATCAGGCATCAACTTCATTAAAACAATTACAGACATAAGCCTAAGCTACCTTATCTTTTAACTGAAACTTTCAACATGGAAAACTTTAGATTTGAATATCTCAGTCTACACTTAATATTTTCACACGAAATGAATTCCACTCATCTACATATTCATTTACGGCTAATTATCAACTTTTAAACTACATAAAACTACACTTTTTAATGTATCAAAATATTTTAACAAGTTTTCGTCTTTGTGACGAAAATTCATTAAAACTTAATAAATTCTTAATGAAACTTCAAAGTAACTTTATAAAGCTTCTAATCATGTTAAAAAAAGTTGAAAAACACTTTCAAATCAATTTTTTATCCAGAAACCTGAAATTCACCATTAGTGACCCGATTTTCGGCTTTTATGAAGAGCATGTGTTTTAACGGCTAAAAACTTAGCTTTAAATACTAGATAACATAAAACCTCATAAGGAATTGAATCGTTGCCTTAGATGAAGAAAATCTTTGCATTTGATTGAAAACATAAAAAACTCGAAAGCTTAACAATGGAGGAACTGTAATGCCCCGAATTTGGGCCTAGTAGAATTGGGCCTATTAGGCCTTGGGCATGGGAGCGTTTAAAATTTTTGAGAGCAAGAGAATGGTACTAACCAAGTTGTAACGCCCCAAAAATCCTGAAACTTTAAATTTTTGTGCATTGAGGTTGGTATCTATGAGTAGCACTTAGAATATTAATATTAAGGTATTGTCGAGATTATTTGAAGTCTTAGAGATAGGGATGACCATAGGGAAAAATTTATTTTTCTTACTTTAGTGGACCCTAGTCTCAGGCATTAGGCCTCTTAAGCAGATTAAGAGAAAATAGGACACAAATGGGCTTATGGTCCAGTGGCAAGGTGGCGTGACTAGGGGAGCTACAAGGTGGCGTGAAGAGGTCCGTCGAGTAGTGGTAAGGTGTTTTTGGAGTGTTTATTTTGCACAGTGGACTGCCAGAGTTGTGTGGAATTTGGACTCTTTTGTTGAAGTGTTTGAATTGGTCCTGTGAGCTGATAAAGGAGGGAATTTCGGATGAGATAAGGGAGATATCGTGGAGAAAAATTAGGAGATGAGACGAAGGAAGAGTTAGTGCTGAATTAGACTGTGGGGGAAGGTAGGATTCAGTGATTGGCTATAAAAGGAGGCGCTGAATTCCTTGGAGAGGTTCCTTGGATTCCATTACATTTCTTTTTCTCCCCGTAGTCGAATTCTTCCATTTGCCGAAAAAAAACCTCATCATTCCTTTGCCAAAATTTTGGTTTTCTCTCTAGCCGAATTCCCCATACCTTCTCTTCTTAAATTCCTTCTCTTGTTCACCTTTAGTTCTAGCTGATCACTTCTCCTCTTCTTCTCCTTATTGGTGCCAAATTGTCTCTATCACCATACTAATCTCAAAAGCCAAAATTAGGCCGCAGGATCGAAAATGGATTTGGTAAGTATTCGGTTAACCTCTATTGTACCTTTTCCTAAAAGCTAAAAGGCTATCTAACTGTCCTGTCGTTAACTCTGTGATAACAAGGGTAAGGTTCAAAGATCGCAAGCGTGGTAAGATTGTCAGCAAGGGTAAGTGTACTCAACTCGATGGTGGATTAAGTGAATGGCCGAATGTGTGGGTGATCTATAGGGGTGACTTGTGTGGATTATGAGTCACTCGAATTTTTAATGATGTATGTGTGAGTATAGATCTAGGGGATACTCGTGATTAGTAGCTAAGGAGAGGCTATTAGAACTTGGTGGCACACGGTAAGGTTACGGTAAGGCTTCTGCTTTTGAGTAAATATTTTGATTAAGTATGAGTGGCTGATTGAAAGTTGGTTGGTTCTAGGATCAAGGCTAAGGATAGAATAGTACGTCGCAGTAACCAGGTGTGTACAAACACTACACACACATGATGTCATCAATGCCGGAAAGCTGAAAAGCCGAAAGTGGCTAAATGGGCCCAGTGGGCCCGGAGGCTAAGTTTGATAAAATGGATTAATTTGATTATATGAATTGGGTTAGGCATGCATGTTACATGATCTGGATTTATTTTAGGCCTAATGGGTCATATGACTGAGATTTGGGCTTAGTGGGCCATAAGAATGTGGTGTGGCCATTATGGGTTATATGAACGTGAAATAGGTTGATGGGCTTTATGGGGACGTAGACTAGTATGCTAGGGTTTTATGGACTTTAGGCTTAGTACTGAACAACTCTTAAACCGCATAAGACTTTCTAATAGTTAAACATGTCTGTGGACAAGTCGCTAGGTTATAGTGTGGTAACGAGCATGTGCATGTCTAGGATTGGATCTAGGGAGAGCTTTGTACTTAAGCGGCCCTAGCGACCCACCTCCTCTTCTCTAAAATCCTACCTGGTACATAGTGTCTATTCACTTTAGCCACAAGGATTCTTAATGGCCAAAGTTCATAACTAAAACCCGAGAGGGACCAAATACCCCTAGAACTGTAAAAGTACTACCCCTGATCTAAAAATAACCAAAATATCCTTAGTTTGAAAATTACCAAAACATTCTTAGATTTGCAAAGTCACTAAAATAGCCCCGAATTGTGAAATTACCAGAATACCCTTGGTTTGCAGAGTTACCCAAAACATCCCTGATTTACAACATTTCCAAATTACCTCTGTTTAGCAAAATTACCTAAATACCCCTATAGAGTAGATTTGCGGAAATACCATTGGGTTGTGAAATGATGAAAATACCCCTATGTGATGAGTATGAGTTTTGTGGATGTTACTCATGTGCATGTTGCACTCATATGATATTCTGATTAGGATACATATGGGTGGGAATTATGGTACGGAGGAAGATTTGAGGATCACATAGTCGCTCGACAACCATGGATCCACTGGTGGCTTTAAGCCTATTATATGACTAGCAGCCTTGCTGCAACATTGAGTAGTGCCACTGTGAGTGCTACCTGTGGTGTGTAAAGGATAGGTGGGTCGATTTAGAAATCCCCACAAGTGTGTAGGGTTGGAAGGGAAATGGTGTGTAGCGGATGGATTTTCGGGGAGGGTTTTGCATTACCTTGATTTGCATATGATGTGATATGATATAATATGATATGAGGTCATTGTGGGCTAAGGCCCAAGACCACTGATTTTGATAGGGCTTAGGCCCAATGTATGTTTGTATGTTGATTTGATTGCCAAGGGTCGTACACACTGAGATTCGAAACTCACAGCCTTTATTTAATGTTTCAAGTGATCCTGAGTGAATGGCTCAACGTGGGAGAGGACTCGGAGATGGCCACACTACAAGATGATTAAAATTTTATTTATTTGTTTCGAAAGACATAGTTTTAATTGCTTATTTTCGTTGGATGTAATAAGGCTTTGTACTCCGATTTGACTTTAGATTTTGGGTTTTGTTGTTTCAACTGTTTACTTAATTCTTAAACCTAAGTAAATTTCCTACGTTTAAACTTGGTTTTCAAAATACTTAAAATTATAAAATGGGTTTTTCTTTATTATTTAACAAGACTCAAGGATTTTGGGCTTTTGGGCCTAAAATTTTTAATTATCAAAATCATTTGAATTATGCCTTTGATGTGACACGCCAGATTCGAGCCTAACTTCTAGGTCGGGTTTGGGGTGTTACAGGAACTATGGTATTTTTGGGTGTTTTTCTTGGTCTTTTATATAGGTTTAAGGTTCAAGGGTGATAAAAATCAAAGAGGATTAGGAATTTAAGTTCAAAATTGATTGAAATAGCAAGAGAGAATCAAGGGACGACAATACCTTTTTTGGGGAAGACTTAACATGAAAAACTATAGGTGGGAAGAAGAAATAGGTTGGTTTTTAAATTTTGGTCTAATTCCTTCTTAAAAACTTCACAATTTTGACTCTTTTACAAACCAGTCCTTTTTCTAAAATTAAAGTTATTTAAAACTCATTTTCAGAAATTAATTTAATTTTCTAAAAGCCATAATTGTAAACATTACTGATATGCCATGTCATAGAATTCTGAACATTTGAAGGCTAAAATTCCTAAAATACCCGTAAAACTCGTAGGCCCTATTTTGGGGTGTGACAATAACATGTTATAGTAGACATTTGGCTACGTCAAAACATACAACTCACAATGTTGGGACAATGATTTTCCCAAGTTTGAGGATCATATACATTGTTATCACTATGAGTAATGTTGTGACTATTACATAATAATCCAAGAAACATACTCATAGCGGGTCAGTTCAGTATGTTGTTCTCTAACAAATACTTATGTATCGATTTGAAGATCTCTATGTCAATGACAACACTTTGTCATCAATTAACTACACATTAGTCTCAATGCATTATCATTGTCCAAGCCTATAATAATACTTGACTAAGGACATTTTAAGAATAATAATATTATTCTCAGGACTTTATTATTAACCAATTTATTTATACTCACAGAAAAAGAAACTAACATAACAATGTAATGCCTTATATTAATAAACAAGGTAAAACGAGTATGTGATTACAATCATCTTATGATTGGTCTTTAGGCATACTCTAACAATTTTCACTCACAAAAGGGTTTTATTTATAAGCCCTTGTCCTTCAATGCAATACAAATAAATGAAGCTTACTTAAGTGCTTCATTAACACATACATTAAGC
This sequence comes from Gossypium bickii, assembly GCA_025503065.1. Lineage (NCBI taxonomy): Eukaryota > Viridiplantae > Streptophyta > Magnoliopsida > Malvales > Malvaceae > Gossypium > Gossypium bickii. Next base: position 60,683,104 of record CP106709.1, read on the forward strand.
AACTTGCATATTTACTTTCATAAATAAATGTGGGTTTCTCTCATAAATGAAGAGGGTTAGAATGTGGACATCCATATTTATATATTTGTAACACCCCCTCATGGATGTCCATTAGAGAAAAATGTGTCTCATTAAAACTTTTATTAGAAAAACCATGTGGGATAAAAACCTAATGAAATAACAATAGTACATAATCTTCTATTGTAAGTTGTCTCGCAAAAAAATTTCAGCAAGAAAACCCAATGAGACAAAACCTTGGTTAAAGGAAAAGAGTACAAGTCTTGGGCTCCCCTTGGTAACAATGTCACTTAACATCTTTGAGTTGACGATTTCCAATTTTGAATACCATCCTTTCAAATGTTGCATTTGGTAATGCCTTGGTAAAAAAATCTACTAAATTATCAATAGAACGAATGTGTTGAACTTCAATATCATCTTTCTTCTCAACATCATGATTGAAGAATAATTTTGGTGAAATATGTTTCGTTCTATCTTCTTTACTGCATTATCTTCGTATAAGATAGTTGACACCTTTTGTTGTTGAGGCAAATTACATATCTTCAGGATATGTTGAGCCATTAGTCTTAGCCAAACACATTCAGAACTAGTCTCATGCATTGCAAATATTTTTGCATGATTTGAAGAGGTAGAAACTAATGTTTGTTTTGTCGAATGCTATAATATGATTATACATCCACACATAAATATCCCGTCTAAGATTGTCCTTTATGCGGATCTGATAAGAATCCAGCATAAGCATAGCCAACTAATTGAGGGTTTAAATGATTTAAATAAAATAATCCCAAATAAATTGTTCCTTTGAGATATCTAAATAATTGCTTAATTTCATTCTAATGTCTACGCTTGGATAAGAGTTAAATCTTGCTAACAAACTTATAGTAAATGCTATATTAGGTCATGTGTTGTTTGTTAGATACATTAATGCTCCAATGACACTATGATATGGTACTTTAAGACCAATTAGCTCTTCATCATCATCACAAGGATGAAAGGGGTCTTTACTCACGTCCAATAATCTTACAGCCATTAGGGTACATAATGGATGAGTTTTATCCATGTGAAATTTCTTTAAGATCTTTTCTATATAAGATGACTGATGGACATGGATTTCATCATTTAAAAGCTCGATTAGTAGATCGAGACAAAACTTTGTTTTTATGATATCTTTCATTTCAAATTCTCTATTTAAACAATTTATTGAATTTTGAAGCTCTATAGGAGTTCCAAAATATTTAAATCATCAACATTAATAATAATTATTACAAATTTTGATCTAGATCTTTTTATAAAAAAACATGGGCAAATTAAGTCATTTGTATAACATTCTTTCAATAAATATTCACTAAGAAGATTGTATCGCCTTCATCTAGATTGTTTTAATTCGTATAAGGATTTTCTTAATATAAATGAGTATTATTAATAGGAAACTTTGTATCCTTTTGGGACACTAAATCCTTTAGGGATTTTCATATAAATTTCACTATCTAGTGAACCATAAAGATTGGCTGTAACAACATCCATTAGATGTATATCAAGTTTTTCATGTACTGCTAGACTTATAAGATATCTAAATGTGATTGCATCCATCACAGGAGAATATCTCTTCATAGTCAATATCAGGCCTTTGCAAAAATCCTTGCTACAAGTCGTACTTTATATCTAATGACTTCATTTTCTCATTTTTTTTTCTCGCACAAAGACCCATTTGTACCCTATCGAATTTTCATCTTTAGTTGTTTGGACTATAGGTTTAAAAACCTCACATTTAGCAAGCAAGTTTAATTCTGCTTGTATTGCATCTTTCCAATTAAACAAATCTTTTCGATTTCTACATTCCTCAACATATGTAGGTTCAAGATCCTCAATTTATTTTGTTATTTCAATAACAACATTATATGCAAAAATGTTGTTGACAACTATATTTTTCTATTCTACCTTTTTCCTGTAGCGACATAACTTATGAAGATCTCTTCATTATCATTATTTTCAGGTGCCTGAATCTCTTCTGGGGTTGTCCGAGTAGTTAGGTCTTTGACCTCTTCTTAGGCACTCGTCTCTACAATGTGACCATCAAGAGTATTTACTCCTTCCCTTTTATTAGGATTTTTTGTCTTTGGAACCAATTAGTCTACCATGCTGCAGACATGGCTTACTTTCATTTGCACCAGCAAATTTCCCTACAAAGAAATCAATACGGATTGGAGCATTTGCAGCTAGTACATGAGATTTAATAATTATTTTAAGGTTAGTAAAAGAATTTGACAGTTGATTTGCAGTATTTTACAATTGAATTATCTTTTGAACTTCTAGTTCACATTGTTTTGTTCGAGGATCTAAATGAGATAATAATGAATCATCCCATGTAATTTTTTTTACCAGATGTTTGTTTTATCCACCTAATGTTGGGAACATTGTTTCATTAAAATGACAATCGACAAACTGTGTTGGAAATAGATTTTTGTACATTAGTTCAAGATATTTAATTGTAGAGGAGGATTCATACCCAACATATATTTTGAACCCTCTTTGAGGACATATCTTTGTACATTATGGTGGAGCAATTGGAACATATACTACACAATAAAAAATTCTAAGATGAGAAATATTTGGCTCCAAACTAAAAGCCAATTTGTAACACCCCAAACTCGGCCTAGAAGTTAGGCCCGAATCTAGCGTGTCACATTGAAGTGTTTTTCATAAATCATATTTCTTGTTGTTTAAAACTTGTTTGAGAGTTAAAGCCTCTTTGTTAAAAACTCAAAATACTTAAGCAATTGTTATCCACTTGAAAACGTATTTACTATTAAAACCTTATCTGTTGCGGAAGCATATTTAAAATAAAGAATTTACGAAAAGGTGATGTTTAGAAATTGAGTTGCGGAAGCATTTTGAAAACGTTACGGAAACGTAGTGTTTGAAAGCAGTTATTATTTTGGAAGTCGTATTCCACTTTTAGTAGTTAAAAAACATCATAAATAAATATCACAAATAATAAGTTAAAAATAGAGAGGCCTTATTACAACCCAAATCAAAATATTTAAAAGTAAATAAGCAAAACGGAAAGCATAAGCAGTGTGTGGTCTTCTCCGAATCCCTCGCAGCTCTGAACCGTTAAGGCTGAGGATTACCTGCACAATTAAAAATGGGGTGAGTTTACGAAAACTTAGTGTGTAATCCCCTATTACGGTCATAGTCTGGGCCCGAGCCCATACGATATCAGTCTGGGCCTAAGCCCTATTTGGTAATGGTCTGGTCCTAAGCCCTATTCGGTAACAATGCAATGGACATGTAACCCAACCCTTAACCACCAAACTCTCCACCCGTACCAACCAACGCACCATGTGGGGATAAAATTGGCCCACCCAGCCAACACACCAAGCTTAGCACCAGTTGCGGCACTAAGTCAACAGAATAGCTTGGCGCCGTGAAAAGAACGGCTTAAAGCCATAAATATCGCAGCACGCTGCCAGTTAACAGAACGGCTAAAAGCCATAAATATCGCAGAATGGCTAAAAGCCTTGTACAGAATGGCAATGGGCCGTACATTTCCTCCGTTACTTTGTCCCAACCCCATGCAATATGTCGTGTATGTCATGCTCAATCATTACACGTGTATGCAAAATGGCCATGCTTAACATGTAATAAAAGCATATCAGTCATACAACCACAGTCAAATTAGTCAGCTCATAGTCTAAGTCTGTCATTTACCTACAAGGGCAAAATAGTCATCTTACCCTATAAGGGTATTTCGTAATCCTACCATTCAGGGGTATTTCGGTAATTCTACCCTACAGGGGTAATTTAGTAATTCTACCCTACAAGGATATTTTAGTATTTTTGCAAACTGGGGGTATTTCAATAATTGTACAAATCGAGGGTATTTCAGTAATTTTGCAAACTAAGGGTATTTCGATAATTTTACAAATCGAGGGTATTTTAGTAATTTGCAAACTGAGGGTATTTCGGTAATTTTACAAACCGCGGGTATTTCAGTAATTTTGCAAATTAAGGGTATTTTAGTAATTTTGGAAACCGAGGGTATTTCGATAATTTTGTAAACCGAGGGTATTTCAATAATTTCATAAATCAAGGATATTTCGGTAATTTTGTAGGCCAATGTATTCTAAACAAAGATGACGATGCGAATGGGCCTAGGGCCCATTCTCGACCCAAATAGGCCCACAAGCTCGTGTGCCCCATTTAGCCCAAATCTAGCCACAGATATGAGATTCACATAGTCCAGTCCAATATTTACTACACAATCATACAACTTATCCGATTGGCCCCACATGGCCCATTTTGGCCCATTGTGGCCCAAACAGCCTAAACCCACAAGAACACTCATGATGGCCTCAGCTATCGCGTCGATGTGACCGGCTTTTCGGCATTTCTCGCTCTACAGCTAGAGTAGTGCAAAATACACACCTGATAGGAACCTGGAGTTAATCCGCGCTCCGAACACTCCTATGCCCAAACGCCAACCAAGGTATGCTTACTCTCCTCATAAATCGCTCTATTTAAAGCCAGCTTTTCACCTTCCCTGATGCTAGCTTCCCGATGTTGGATCCCTCCTTCAGCAGAGTTTAAATCCATCACAACCACTTGCTGTCCCAACTTAGCAAAATAAATATCCCTTTTTGCTTACAATGGGATTCGAACCCTTACCCTCTCCTATGCTTCAGGCGCTACATGCCACCACAACACAAGCTCCTTTTGTGACTTAAAACATGCACAACTAAATGTAAGTCTATGGGCCAAAGTCTAAGTTCATTTAAAAATGAAAATCAAAATGAATTGCAAGCGCCAAGACTTGAACCTTGGACCCCTTGCTTCCTCTATGGCGTCACTTCCTTGTCTCCTATGTGGCGCTATTTGCCACTAGACCATAACTCCTTTTGTGTCATTTTTCTCCACATTTTATTCTTAAAGCCTACTTACTAACTCCTATGGTTTTATTCACCTAAAACCAAAATTTCCCTAAAGCCCAAGTTTGAACCTGGGACTTCATAGAAGCCCCTTAACCTTCCAAAATCACTCATCTAATAGGTCTAACTTGCATTAGTGTCGTTCTCTTGTTCTCAAAAATTTTAAACGCTCCCATGCCCAAGGCCCAATAGGCCCAATTCTACCAGCCCAAAAATTCGGGGCGTTACACAATTATAATGAGTATTTACGATAACTTGTTGGCATAATGTGTCCAAGTGCTACAACATGTAAAACAACATATCCCCATGCTGAAACAAGAAGCTTTGTTCTCATCAGTAACAATCTAGAAATTAATTGGAGGTATTTAATAATGATTCTGCTAAACCATTCTGTGTATGAACATGAGCAACAAGACTTTCAATTGTTATTTTGATAAACATAGAATAGTCATTGAAAGCCTAAGATGTAAACTCACTAGCATTATCAAGACGGATTATTTTAATTGCATAATCTGAAAATAGTGCCCTTAGTTTAATTAATTGTGCAAATAAAATTTCACACGCCAGGTTACGACTTGATAATAAGCACACATGGGACCATCTTGTAGATGCATCTATCAAAACCATAAAATATTTAAATGGTCCACATGGTGTGTAACGCCCCAAAAATGGGGGGTTTGTAATTTTGCTGAATTGGCTTAAATTCCACGATATGCTTGAACGGCTAGGTATTCGAGTGTATTTGGGGGGGTTTTGGAAAGCCTGAGTTCGAGTCTGGGCCTTGAAAAATTTTTAGTTTTTGTTATTAAGAGGAATGGGCTATTAGCAGTAAGACTTGTGTATAAATGTATGTGTTTATGTGTCACAAAAAAAGCCTTTGACTTGGTGGTTATGGCGTCACTAAGATGGCAAGGGGAGTGGGGTTCGAATCCCATGGCATGCAAATAGGAGGCTTTTATTTTATGACTTGGTGGTGCAAGAGGTAGAGTTTGGATCAAACTCTGCAGAGGAGGTTGAAGACTTGGTCAACAAATTTGAACGGGAAGCTGTGAGCAATTCAAGGAGGATTTGGTGGAGAGTTTGAGGGAGTTTGAATATGAGGGGGAGTTTGGCCGAATTTGGAGAGCTTGAGTAGGGGGAATTTCGGCTAAGGGTTGTCATTTGGGAGCATTTTCGGTAGCTTGGTAGGAGAATAGAACTGAAAACTCTCTCTGTAATTTGAGGTATTTCTTTATTTTTTTTTTCATTTCGGGATTTACTTCTTCATGGCATCTTGTGCAACTTTTTGACCATTCGAGTCTTTCTTCTCCCTGTTTTATTTTTGACTCTCAACTGTCATTTTTTTTGCCAAGCACAATACCAACTACCCTGTTGCCGAATTCATTACTGAAACCTACCCTTCTTCTCCACAACCTTCTGTTGAATCACCTTTGCTCCTTTCAGTTTCTCCTTTGGCCGAACACAACTTTTTCTTTTCCCTCTTTCCATTCTTTTCGTTTCTTTGCAAGATAGCTGAACTTTTTCTCTCTTAAAACCTTAGTTCTTCTTGTCTCAGCTGAATCTATTAAGGCCTAGGTATCATCTTCTTTTCATTCTTAATCGTTTCCGAACCTCTAAAATTGATTGGTAAGTGGTGACTTTAGCTGAATCTAGGATGGCTTCCTTCTCCTTACTCGATTTTGTTTCGTTTCTTTTTCTCTTCCTAGTTGCCATCGAGATATATATGGCTAACACTTTCTTTTTCGTTGAATGTGCTAGGGTATCATTTTCCTTAACCAAGGGGTAGGCCGATTACTTTTCCACTGCAAGGGATTGTTCGTTTCGTGGTAAGTAAAGTTAGTTTCATCAAAGCGTTTCAATATCATGGATTAACAAGGGTTTGTGACTGATTAATGGGGCGGTTGTTATCATAGGTGTCTTGGAAGAGCTTCAAACTACAACCAATAACAGGTGTGTAATCGTACACCCAAAACCGTACTATTTAAATGCTGGATAAAGGTGTTCTCACACTCTTGTGCTACGGTGAATCGGCAAAAGCCGAAAAGCTAAACTTTCAGCATCTGAGGGCCCTCGAGTGTGCGAACGCTCATAAGGATAAATTGAGCCACAATCGCTGGCGTTAGACCGTAGAGGCCGTCACTGACATTTTCATGGGCTTAGGTCATAATGGGCCTCGTTAGGCCGAGATGGGCCACGTGGGCCCAATAGGCCCATATTGGTAAAATCCACAGTAAGAGGATATTAACGGATTGGGCAGTGAGATTCGGATAGCCATGACTAAAATTAGGTTAAATGGGCCGCACAAGCGTGAAGGCCCACTTGGGCTGGGTAATGGGCTTTGGGCCCAGTTACAGCATTTTGGCCAGATAATTTATTCGAGTCATTCGAAACGACAGTAGGCCTAGGGTACGGTCGTAAAAATTACCAAAATACCTTCGATGGGTAAAATTATCGAAATACCCTCGATGGGTAAAACTACCGAAATACCCTCTATAGGTAAAATTATCGAAATACCCCTGAGGGGTGAAATTATTATTTTACCCCTAACCGACAAAATGACCGTTATACCCCTAGTGGTAGTTTAAGTGATGTGTGTGATATATATATATGACTAATTATGATTGTGACAAACTGCATGAACGAATTATTTATGACACGACATTCTGCATTGGGGTTAGGATTCGGATTTGGAGGAAGTACTGTACTAGTGGCTCTGCCACATTTTTACTGTTCTAGTGGCTTCGCCACGTATTCTGATTTTAGTGTCTTGACCCACGTTTACTCTTATTAGCAGCTTTACTGCGTTACTACTAGCTGTTATGCTGCGATATTGGTGTGTTGGCTGGGTGGGTCGACTTAGTCCCTACATGGTGTGTTGGTTGGTACGGGTGGTGTGTTGGCTGGATTGGGTTGGGTTGCATGACTGTTCTGTTCTATGATCATTTGGGCTTAGGCCCATAGTGCTGCTGTATAGGGCTAAAGCCTAGACTGAACTGATACTGAATAAGGCTCAGGCCCAGACTATTATTGCATGATTGGGGATTACACACTAAGTTCTCGTAACTCACCCTTTTCTTTAACTGTGCAGGTAATCCCTAGCCTTAGATGATTTGGAGCTGCGACGGACTCGGAGGTGGCCACACGCTCGTTATGATTTAATCTTAGACTTGGTGATTTTATTTTTATATTGGGTTAATAATTTTGTAATAAGGCCACTTGGGGTTATAACTTTACTTTGGTGTTTTCTCTTTACTTCAACTTGCTAAACACAGGTTTTTAAAACAATGACAGTTTCTCTAAGAAAATCACGTTTTCAAATATGAAAGTTTACAACTAGAAAAGGGCTTCCGCGGTTTTATTTCAAATTGATAAGCTTATAACAATTGATACGACCTATAATTGGACAAAAATGTTTTACAACACTAACGTTTTCAAAACAATTGTTAAATGGGATTTAAAACTTAGTGACGAACTTTTGTCGACAAACTCAGTTTTCAAATGACACTTCGATGTGACACGTCAAATCCGGTCGTAACGTCTGCGTCGGGTTTGGGGTGTTACATGGTGGATGAATAGGCCCACATATATCATGTTGAATATGTTCTAAAAATGAAAGGGATTCTATCCCATTCCTAGTTGGTGATTGGAAACACGAAAATATACACTTTTTCATGCCCATTTTAACTTAATTTCACGCAGTTTCAGTAAAATTCTTGTCAAAAAAATAATTAAATTGCACATAAATTATTAACATTTTGAATTTTAATTAATTTTATAATAAATTTTGATTAATTTTGATCATTTTCGACAGATTCGCACAAAGGGCAAAAATTGGCTAGGCAGACACTATTAAAAGCGCAAAACTGAGAAGCGATTTTGAAGCATCAAGGCGAATTAATTTTTCAGCCTAAGACGGTCCAAATTATGAATATTAATTCATAATGTAATTAATTTTAATTTTAATCCAAATTATTTTGGGTTAAATAAATTATTAGTAATTAATTATGAAAAGAGGCCCAATTGAGCTGAACTGAGAAAACCAATCTGACCGAGCACTAGGCAGCCCAAAACTGTCCCATATGCTGACCCAATCAGCTTGTTTGGCTGATTATTTGGCTTCCAAAATATCCCTTGAAGAATCCTTGAATTTTCATTCAAACCCCTCCACCATTCATGCCTTCCTAGATTTGCCCCTACCTTAAAATAGCAAGTTTGAAACCTTCAAACTTGCCACATGTGTGGCCGGCCATGGGGGGAATATATGGATGCTGATTTTTTCTATTTTTAGCAGCCTACTCAACCCATAAATACCCCTTTCTGCTGCTCATTTAACCATATCTCAAAACCTATCATCCTTTCACTTCTCTCTCACTTTCTCTCTTCAATCCCCTTCAGTTGTTCCTCATTTTCTTCCCCATTCCCTTGCCGATTTCACCTCTTGAAAAAGAGTTATTCAACCACCATTTGGAGCAGCATTCAAGTGTTCATGGAAGTCTGGAGAAGGAGGAGTGGATCAAACTAGTCAAGCCTCGGAGAAACACCGGATTTGATTCTTGTTCCTTATCCTTTTAATTTTGTTGTTGTTGTTATGAATGTGTCTATGAATAATTGTGATGTTGATATGTTTCATTTAATTAATATGGCTTAAATTTAATTCATATTAGGTTGATTTCATTTTGTCCACTTAATTTATTAAAATTGTGTTTGTGTTGTTATAGGCCTTGGTAATATGTTTGATTAAGTAAAACCATGACTAAGTTATTCTTGCATTACAATTGTAAGGTAACTAATGAATTAATTATTTAAACGGATTGAAATTGTAATTAATTGACACGATACTTAATCAGTGCATGTTTAATCATCTAAGATAGCTGAGGGTTAAATTAACAATGGTATCTAACGATACATTAGCCTTGCATAACTTGCAAAATTATTGTGATTAAACTGTTTCAAGGTAGGAATACATTGTTACCTCACGTAATCTTTTATGTGCTTATGGGATCGAATTAATTGTTTGAATTGGCATAGAGATATGTACAAGAGATTATTTTTAATTTCATAAGTATGTATGTACATTAATGCATTTGTTTATTAAAATTTATTTAATCAGTTGTATTGACATAGAGATGTAGTCAAAAGATAAATGGATTTTGATAGGTGGGTATGTTCATAAGTTAGCAAATTACCAAGTTGCTGGGAATTTATTCGTAACAACATGAACATGATTTTAGTAATTCTAAGTTAAGAAATGTATTTAATCTAACACAATTATGTCATCTTGATTAAAATCATCTTTTGGAATCGTGCATTGGAACTTTTATGTTCTCTTTATTTATTTTACTTAGTTAAAAATCTTAGTTTTTAATCACCTCCTCAAATCAAAATATTTTTATTCACCAAAGTGTTTTTAATTGCATTCATAAATAATTCTTTTCATAGCCCCTGTGGGTATGATAACTCAACATTTACTTGTAACTTTATTACCTATTGCGATTGTGTACACTTGCACATTTCCATCGTTCCAAGTTTTTGGCGTCGTTGCCGGGGACTGTTTTAAAAGACATTATTTGTGAAATTGTTAATTTTGCATTTTGGTTTATTTTTCTGTTAAATTTTAATTCCATTTTTTTGTTTGTTTTAGGTGTTTATGAGTATTGATCAAATTATTGACTTACTCCCCGTAGACCCTGAAATTGGAAGGGCTTTCTAACAAAGGAAAAGACAAGCGAACCAAAGAAGGACCGAAGATATGAATTTCAAAAATCCAAACCAAAATCTAAAAGGAACATTCACTTATAATACTCACAATCCGATCAGTGTTGTCGATGACAAAAATTGTGCCATTCAACAATATGCCATTCCTCTATTCAACGAGCTCAATCCAAGTTTTAGGAGACTCGAAATCTAGGCACAACAATTCGAGGTGAAGCCAGTCATGTTCCAAATGTTGCAAAATATGGGTCAATTTAGTGGTATTCCTATTGAAGATCCACATCATCATCGACTATTCATGGAAGTGAGTGACTTATTTAAACTACCCAGGGTGACTGAGGACCCCTTGAGACTGAGATTATTTCCATACTCCTTAAGAGATAGAGCAGGAGCGTGGTTGAACTCCCTACCGTCCGACTTCAAAACTACATGGCAAGAGTTGGTTGAACGTTTCTTAATGAAATATTTCTGTCCATCTTTAACCACCAAGATCCGAAATGAAATCACTTCATTTTAGAAACTTTATAAAGAATCTTTATATAAGGCATGAAAGTAGTTCAAGGAGTTATTACGAAAGTTCCCTCATCACGGCATTCCTTACTGCGTTGAAATAGAGACTTTCTATATTGGTCTCAATATTCATACTAGAATGATGGTAGATGCTTCGAAAAATGGAGCCTTTCTTTCTAAGTCTTATAATGGTGCTTATGAGATTATTGAAAGAATTGCCAACAATAACTATCAGTGGCCAACCAACCGAGCAGCTTCAAAAAGACAAGTAGCAGAGTACATGAAGCAAACACACTTTCTTCTTTGGCAGCCCAAGTATCCTCTATGCCTTCTATGCTTAAGAACATAACTTTTAATGGTTTCAATGGTAATTTGACAGGTCAGCAGTCGAACCAGTTCAAGAATATTTCTTGTGAATACTATGGAGATAGCAAAATATTACATGGGAAATCAGAATTGGAATGGTCCGCAATCAAGTTCTTACAACTTTTCATGGCAAAATCATCCAATTTATCCATGGAGTAATTAATGGGTGGACAATAGTCGCTCTTCTATGCCATTTCTACCTCAACAAGTGCAACAACCCACACCAACTGAATCTTGAAGTAATTTGAGAATTTGTTGAAGGCGTACATAGCGAAGAATGATGAACTAATCCAAATCCAAGCAACAACATTGAGGAATTTAGGAAACCAAGTGGGATAGCTAGCCAATGAGCTCATAAGTACCCCCTAAGGTATTTGGCCAAACAACACAAAAAATATAATAATTTTGGCAAAGAACATTACAAAGTAGTCACTTTGCCAAGTGGAAAGACATTGAAGCCCAAGGTGGTTGAGGTTCAAGATGAGCCTATTGGCTCAAGACAAAGAGGAATTTCAATTGAGTGTTGAAACTCATGTTTCACAGAAGTCAGATTTAGTTATCCTTGATGAGGTAAACTCTAAACCAGCTAGTTCTAATTATCTAACACCCTTGTCAGATGCAGAAAAATTTGCAAAGAAGAGTTGTTCAGTTAAAGTTAAGATTCCACCACTGCCATATCCTCAACAATTCCAGAATTAGAAAAAGGATACTCAGTTGAAAGAAATCTTTGACGGCGAGGTGACTTTTAATGACTTCGATGCTGCTAAATCCCCAGATATAGTTGAAGACTGCTCTGCTATTTCCAAGATGGAATCGCTGGCTTCTACAGAATTAGAGCTCATTTATTTAGACGATTCATTAGAACATATTCTACTGGAGGCTTAGCCAAGTGATGATGAAGACAAGGAATGTTTGGCTTGGTTAGAAACTAATTTGAAGGAATTCACTTAAGAAGTTCCACTCGAATCATTAGAGTTATCATTTTAGAAGTATACGCAACCAAAGTCTTTGATTGAAGAGCCAGTTGAATTGAAACTGAAGGTTTTGTCTCCTCATTTAAAATATGACTATTTGGGTCTGTCTTCGACTTTACTTGTTATTAGTTCAGTTGAGTTCACTAAAGATCAAGAAGGAGAGGCACTTGTGATTTTGGAAAGGCACAATAAGGGTACTGGATGGATGATTTCATATATTCGAGTCACAGGTTGGAGGATTTGTAGGAATTACAGGAAGTTAAATAAGGCCACTAGGAAAGAACATTTCAGGTTTTCTTCCCCTAATAAGATGTTGGACATATTTGATGGGAAAGAATATGATTACTTCCTAGATGGGTATGGTTGGTAAGACAAACAGCCATTTGACACCACCATGGTCAATAACTATCCTGAATAAAATGGAGGGAGTTCTCTTGTAACATCCTAGAATTAAGGGTTCTGCATTTTAGGCTTTTCTATGTGCTTGGTTTGCTCTGCTTGTTATTTAAATGTGTTTGGGGGCCCTGATGAGGCTCGGGTTTAAGGTAGAGCCTTGGTAAAAATTTCTGTTTAGGGCATCTAGGGGGGAAAGCTAGTAGGAGCAGGCCTTAAGTCTAATTGTGTGTAGTTGTTGACACAAAAGAAGCTTGTGTCCAGGTGGAGGTGGCGTCACTTGTAGGAGCTGAAGAGGAGGAGTTCGAATCCTATAAGCCTCATTATGAAGCTTTATTTTTGGCGTCAATATGGGGACAAGGTGGATTCGGTAGGGACTCTTCAAGGATGATGGTTGAATGGGTCAAGGTGTTCAAATGGATGGACAAGAATGCTTGAAGGAATTTGAATTGGTCAAACCAATTTGAATGAGTGTTGGGGAGTGAAAATAGGAGCAAATCGAGGGATTTGGTGATGGTGGAGGTGTTGGCCGAATGTGGGGGTCTTTGGGGGGAGAAATTCGGTCATGGAAAGGGGTATTGGGTGAAGAGCATTTCGGATTAGTTGCTTAAAGTGTGTGCCATTTTCTTTTGGAACCTTTAGGCATTTTGGTTGTCAACTCTCGGTCATAAGGGAAGGAAGGTGTGCCGATTTTGCCTTTTGAAAGAAGAGAAGAAACCGAAACCATTCTAGGGGCTCTCTTTTCTTTTGCATTTCGGTCACCTTGTGTTACTTGTTACCAAAAACCATAACACACTCTTACCTATGCTCTTTTCTTTCATCTCCATTCTTTTCAGTTTTATTTGTTTTTCTCTAAGCTCTCATTGATAGCTGAATTCTCTTCTTCTCCCATTTGAAGCCTACTCCTTTTAGCTATACCATGGCCGAACCTCTCTTTCTATCATTTCCTTTCTTGCCAAGCCGAAACTCTCTTCTCCTCTACCATTTTCTTCTCTAGCCGAATCTTCTCTTAATCCCATCTCTTTTTCAGCCGAACCCTAGTTGCTCATTCTCTCTTTTTCTTCTCATTTCTTTTTGGTTCTAGTGTTTGAAACCGAAACCCCTACTTCTGTTGATCCCTCCATAGCGGAACTTGGGGTGTCTTCTATCATTACTGCCAGAGCCGAATTTCCCTGGGCTCCATTCGAATTTTCTCCCTTCAAGGTAAGGTTCTTTCTCTTATTTTTATTATGGACATTCTTTTCATTCCTTTTTCCAAGATGAAGCCGAATCCCTTCTAGGATCAACAAAATTCATTTCTTCCATCCTGTGTCTTTTAACCGAACCTTAGGAAGCCAATTGCTAGTTGGTTGCTGAAAGTCCCTCTTCGATCGGATTTTTTCTATGCAAGGCAATGGAATTCTGTCGTTTTTTCTCTTTATTCTTCGGTCCTATGTGTGGTCATAGGCGAAGGGGCTATTGTTATTTGTCAATGAAGTTGCGGCTAATCTCTTCTGACCTTCTCTCGATTTGGCATGTCGCTCCGGATTGATGTGGATAACCGAATCTCTTCATCCGACTATAGGGTTATCTTTTAGACCATAGCCAAACCTAGTGTGGTGTGACTTCTTGATAACCAAGGTAAGGGATCATCTTTTCGAATTCCTTGGCTATTATTTTCCTTTGCGTTCTTGGTTGCCTTAAATTAAATTCCCTTATTAGACAATCGACGTTTCTCTCTGACCTCTGATCAAGTCTATTCATGTATGTGAGTGCCAGTCAATCTAAGAAGGGGAGTGGACCCGTAGTCTCTACTCCTAAATTTAAAGGGCGTACGGTGTCGGCGGTTTGAGACTTTTCGCCGGGTTGTGGTAGAGAGCCTACGTCTGCCTGGGATAGGCAAATAGTTGTTATCCGTGCTAGTGAGAGCGTCGGCATAGAGTCTAGTTTTACGCGTAATCAGGTGTGTAATGCTTACACTATTCTTTATTCTTTTGCATAATAATTGTGATGGCTAAAAGCCAAAACGACTGTGCGAACAGTCGAGATACCCTTGTGGGTAAGTTCGAAGACAACAAGTAAGTATCGTTATAATTGCCTTTCTTTTGATATGATTATGTATGACCTGAATAACTGCTGTGCATGGATAATATGTTTGCATTGGGATTTGGGATGTGAATGAAAGGGGAAGTGTGATTCAGTGACTATTGTCACAGTGGTCTGGGACCACAGTGGTTTTGAAACACCCCAAACCCGGCCCAGAAGCCCCGACCGGATCTGACATGTTCCTTAAGTAAACTTAGCTAAATCTCGTTTTATCATTTTGAGAAATAAGGTGGTCTTAAAATCAGATTTGTGTGTTTGTCAAACTGAAATTCGTGTTTGTCATTCAAGTTTGTATAGCTTAAAAACGTTTCTTTTAATTTCCACAATCAAAGGGTTTGCCGAATTAAAAAGCTCATTAGGTTGGAAAACCGTGAATTGATTAGGTGACAAAATATTTGAAGTTGTTTAAGAAAAGATTTAGTTACCCATTTGCCGATTGTCGTATGAAAATAAAACTTAGAACATCAAATTTAAATAGTTAAGTAGTGGCCTTATTACAACTGAACAAAATAAAATCCAAAATAAATCCCGAAAACATATTAAAGAAAACGTAAGAAGTTCAAATATAATAAAACCCAAAAACGCTGAGCATGGCCACCCCGTAGTCCCTGCTGACCCGATCCATAATACTATGCATCACCTACAAAAAGTTAGCCTACGAAGGGTGAGTCAACAGACTCAATGTGTAACTGCTACACCAATAACCCAACCAATCATAGTCTTAATCTTAACATTCCGGCAAAGCCTATTTTTGGTCACATTTGGCCATAAGCCCATACATAGCATATCAGATCATAGCATACCAAATCACATTTAAATAAAATGAAAATGCAATCCCGGCCCCACCTAGGTATCCATCCTCTACACACCACCCGTACCTGCCAATCACACCGTGGGGATTACTAAATCGACCCTCCATCCGTTACACACCCTTGAAGGTAGTCGCTGCAGTCAACTGTACGTCGCCCTTATAATCGCGGCATAGCCACCAGATAATGTAACAGAGTCACCGGATTCATAATATGTGACATAAGTCACCGGATAATGTGGTAAACCCACCAGAACACTTCCCCTTTATCATTATCACCCCTATGCCCATGCAACATAAATATTATTCAGATACCATGCAATATACCTTACCCCAAAGTCATAACGAATTCACGCATATTTCATATCAATGTTTATAACATTATTAACGGAGTGTTAAGGGGGTAACGTACCTGAATACACTGTACCATTAAACGGTACCCTTAGCTGTCTTACTCGTATTTCATTAACACATATATTTAATATTATTACTCCTAATCTATCGGGATTTAGTGTAGTGTTACACACCTGATAATACTGAGAACAACACTCTCGATACCGACACTCTCGCTAGCAGGGATAACAGCGATCTACTTATCCCTTTTCGATTCTGGCCCACACCCCGGTGGCCAATCACGTACGGTAGAAACTGAGCGTTTCTTGAATCTTCGGGTAGGAACTGCGTTTCCAACCCTCTCCTTTGCTTGGTTAGATCTCGACTCCATGAGAGTAACTTAATCAGGAAAACACACTTGAGTGAAAGAATCTAAAAATATTGATCTTAAACGAACAGGGCTTACCTAGATTGACAGAATGCTAAAGCTTCCGGCTTTTACTTCGGGAATTGATTGAGTACCTACATAACCCTTTATGAGAAATCGGCTGATATAGAGAATATGGCCTTTGGCCGAATATCAATATCCCTTACCTCACTTACTTAAATCCCAAAACTATCATTTGCCTTTGAGGTGGTCGAAATCCCTACATATCCTAAGTCAGATTCGGCTTATTGCATAAGATCTATAAGAATGGCCCTTGGCCGAATACTATACCTTACTTACCTCAATCGTCCAAATCCTGAAAGATCACCTTCCAATCGTCGGCCACAAGTGAATCTCGAAATCCCTCTTCATGGTTCGGCCAAGGAGATATAAGGATTAGTTTCCTAGATTTCGGCTAACCAAATGAGAAAGAAAGAAGATCAAATGACAAGGATCCCTTACCGAAATCGATTGAACACCTTTGCTTGGAACACAGAGAGATTCGGCCACTATAGAAGAGTGATAGACTTTGAAGAAGAAATAGATAAGGGAATCAGTTAGATGGTGATATGATTCGGCTTTAGTGTTAATGAACAATTGGCTACAGTCAATGTGCTTTTGGCTTTTGATGACAGAAGAAATCGTGAAAAGAAGAAGTGAAAGGGTTGAAGTTTGATGCGATTCGGCTTTGGTGACAAGAGGAAGGTTCGACTTTTAACAAAGTAATGGAGAAGAAAGGTGTGAAGCTTAAGGAGATTCAGCAATGGTGAGATTGAGAGAGAGAGAGGTTTCGGCTTAAGCAAATTAAAAGAGAAGAGAAGGGAGGGAAACTAGATTCGGCTTACAAGCAAACAAGTAGGAAGAAGAAAGAAAAAGCAAGTGACCCTAATGGTCTTTGGATGTTTCGGCCAAGGTCTAACAAGTGAGGAAAATAGTCAATTTCGGTGTGGTTCGATTATGGAAGAAAAGGGTGAGAGCTTAGGAGAGAATGAAGCTGATTTTCGGCAAAAGAAAGTGACCGATTGGCACTTTTGATGGCATTAAGATTTCGGCACACTGGCCTTCCCAAACCGAATGTATCCCACCTTACTACTCTTCCCTTGTTTTCGGCTGACAATCAAACTCTTGCTCCCCCTTGCTTTTCTCCTAAATCTTCTCTTCTTCACTCATTCAAAAGAATTTGAATGAGTCAACACCTATCTCCCTTTCTTAGCCGAAATTCAAATGGATTTGACTTGGTCTTCCACTCATCCATTCAAAGTCCTTGTGCCGTCCACCACTGCACTCCCTTGACGCAAAAAGGCAACTCCAAAACGCTTCCCTTGCTGCTCAAACCTAGGCCCTTTTCACACTCCCTGAGGCGTCACTCTCCTGTGCTCTAAGTGGAGCCTCCCTTGCCACTTTACTAGCTGGTTTCTTGTGTCATAGTCCACACATAAAACTCCTTAAGGCCTAGCTCCCCTTTAAGGCCTAAAAATCAAATATTTTTCTAAGGCTTCTACCTACATTCCAAGGTTCCTGAAGCCCCCAAAACACATACAAACCACACACAAGCATGCTACCACATACATTCAAGTTAAAACGCATAACCCCTAACTCCCAGATATTACAGGTTTGGAACCACGTATACATATGATTATTAGTGACTCGTCTCAGTGGTCTGTGACCACTGTGGGTTGGCCCTACATTTATATATATTCTGTGACTATGTCACAAGTGGTCTGGGACCACAGTGGCTTGATGCCACGAGTGTTTGGCTGATTCTAGTGACCTAGAGGATGGAAAACTAGGTTGGGCTGGGCTGCATTGCATACATTGTTCATTTATTATATCGTGGGCCTAAGGCTAATTATGTTATAAGGGGATTTACACACTGAGTCTCGGTGACTCACCACTCTGCTTAACTTTGCAGGTAACCCCTGGATCGCGGATTTGGAGCCGAGGCGGACTTAAGGTGGCCATGCAATATTTATCTCGTAAACTCGTTTCTTTATTTGGATTTATTTTTAATTGGGATTTTATAATGTAATAAGGCTGCTATAACTTTAATTTGGGTTTTGATTTAATGCTGAGATTATATATTTTATAAACTGTCAAAAATGGGGTTTTTCTAAAACTAAAAACATAAACAAATAGTTTTCAAAGTGTTAACAGAAAATGGCTTGCAAATAACTAATTAATACGAAGATTTTATTAAAACCGCAACATTGTTTTTCAAATGTAAATTCCTTGATTTCGGCTTTTGTAATAACAAATTGTTTACAACCTTTCAAATCAATTTAATAAAAGACGGAACAAAACCTTCAAGCAAAACTCTATATTGTTTTTAAGATGAAGACACTCGACGAACTATTTTCTAAGTTACGATGATTCTCTAAAATTTCGAAACCTCCTGTCCTGTAACATACCAGATTTGGTCGTAACATATTGACCGGGTTTGGGGTGTTAAATCTCTTCACTTTCTCTATCATTATTTTATATTTTTAGTTTTTTTTTTCTCATTTGAATAAAATGCTAGACTTAGATAAAATATTTTGGGTCATTACATTAATTAAAATTCTATTTAGGAGATTGAGACTTAAGCGAGACTATCTGTGACCCCTCCAATCTTTCCTGGGAGTTTTAAGTTAATGGAATATTTCAAAAAAAAAAAAATAGTTTTCTAAGTATCCTGAAGAATTCAAGTATTTGTTTTGTTAAATAAAGGGTCAACTTTTAACCCAAGCACTAATTTCTTTGAGTTTTTTTTTTTTTAGTTTACTTTCAGTCCAGGAGCTTAGGATTTAAAAAGGAGCTGCCATTGAGCTTAAGAAACTACTAAGGAGGAAATATTCAACCTTTTTTTGCACAACTCTGTAGCCCTTACCTTGCTCCACCGCCACTCCCAAGTAACTCCATAGTGCATCTCACTTAACCCTTAATGTCACAACCCTTAACTCCCTAAATCACCACCCTAAACACCTTTATTCGAAGCCACTAACCATTACACCTAAACTATCCTTAAAACCGCCACCCCATCCAACTCTAAACCTTACCCTCAGCTACTCTCCTACCCGCCCAAAATTGAAACCACCATTAACAGATTTTCTAAGTTCGATACCGAGAGTCCATTCCACGAAGTGAACAATTCAAAATAATGGTTATGCTGCAACACATGCAGTTGCAACAACAATATTACTAGAGATACTCAAAAATATGGGATGACTCAATTAGAGATGCATTTAAAATATATATTTCCTAACCCGTTTGTTTTTGTGCCTGAATTTCCAGACTTTATACTCAAACCATGGACTCCATTTAAAAAGATGAGTCAGATTCTAAGGGATCTACAAATAAATAAAAAATGGGGATCTTAACTTTATTTTATGTTCGTTCTTAGGTTATTTAATGTTTTAGGATTAGGTTCTATTAGGATTTTTTTTATCACAGAATAAAACAAGAGGTAGAAATCTGTAAACAGAAAAATATATAGGATTTTTCCTATGTAATTTATCACCTTTTCACTTAAATCCGTTGTTAAAACTAAGTAATTATTTAATAAATTAATGAAATATATGAAAACATGAAATTAGGGCATAGAAATTATTAAAATGTGATTTTATGCTTTATTATATAGTTTTTATGCAATAAAAGCTTATTTTATATTAATTTGAATATATTAAATTTTTTAAGACATAAAGTGGGACATGCATGATTAAATTAAACAATAAAATATAAAATTATATTTAATAATTCATTTTAAAATATTTCATTAATAATTTGGGTTTTAATTAATTAATTAAATTGGATAAATTTTATTCTTTGGTCCTCTAACTTGTTGATTTATTCTGGACAGGTCTGATAGCTTTGCTGGATTACAAAACCGTCCAAAATTGAAGACCAATATTCGGCTACACATGGCTGTCCATTTAAACCATTCTTTGATTCCATTACACAAGGTCCTTGTAGTGTTCAAGAAATTAGAGATTTGCCCAAACATTTACAATTGACCGAGTATCAGTGCTCAGTTGTGTGGCATCCAAAATTACTTAAAAATCAAGCAAAAACAAAGTCAAAAGCCACTAAACATGGCTGGCCACAATTTGAGGAGATTTGAAGAGGTTAACATCCACTATTTTTAGCAAATTATCCCCCTCTCCTCACCTATAAATAAGACCCTCTCATTCCCTCATTCAATCATCCCTCAAGCATCCCTCAATCATTCCTCATTCATTCTCATCATTCATCATTCTCTCTTCTCTCCAAATTCTCTTAGCCTTTTCCATTCCCATGCCTAGCATCATCTCTTCATAGAGATTTTAGCAATTAAGCCTCTTAAAGAACCCTTGGTCAGCCACCTTGGAGAGCCATTAGCAAAGGAGCAAAGCAAGGAGCAAAGGAGCCTCGTCAATTAGAGTCTTGGGTGACAGCCACTCTGAATTGGGTTTAATCTTTCTTTTCTTTAATTTAATCTAAAGATGTTTGCTATGTGTTCTTTGTTCTTGTTTACAATAATGTTAGCTTAATTTTATTTCAGCTAGGATGATTGCTTTGATTAAATAATATTTATTTGGTTCATGCTTATAATGTTTGTGCCTCACTCGATCATGTTTTCAATTAAAATCAAGTCTATATTTGGTTCATATATGATTGAAATGCACCTGAATTAGTTGAGCAATCCTGACCAGACGACGGCTATGGACACATAATTGGAATGTGCATGCTCAATTTAGATCCTAACCCGATTAAATTATAGGTTGCATAACAACTCTGACTAAGCTCTGTTATCTGCATAATTTTTAGATTTGTGCGATTAAACTGTTTCAAACCTGACACATCCCTGTTACCTCACACAAATGCTAAGAAACCCTTAGTAAATAAGGATCAGTAAAATGCGTATTTACTAAGGAAAGAATTTCGAAAGGACCTAATGTGGTTCCCAAACTCATGAAAGATCGAGTTACCATGGAATGTTTTTCCGAATGTTATTAAACATGTTCATAATAAATTGAGTTTAATTAAAGTAATTGTCCTAGTTTATTTATGTTATAATTGTTGCAAATTGTGTTTAATTTTACAAAAATCTATTTCATTCATATAGTTTGCATACTTAGGATAATTTGCATTAGGGATTATTGCATTTAGCTTAATATATTTTAATCACCACTGTAACTGCCCGATTTAGGGCCTAGTTGGAATAGTGGTGCGAGACCAAAAATCCGAAGTAGAAATATGTGTCTTATGATTTTTATGAGGCTTATGATGTGTTTGCATGATTGTGTGAAAATTTCGTGATGAAATATTATTTATTAGTAAATAAATTGTCCATTAGGACTAATTGCAAAGATTAGAAAATATGAGATTTTACAAGATTTAAGTATGAAATAGAATCATAAAAATTACTAGAGGTCATTATGTAGCAATTAAACCATTATATGTTAAGATGGACAAAAATGGACATGAGAAGGAAAAATCTTAAGAAAGAGGCCTTAAGGGTATTTTTGTCATTTGGTAAATAAAATATTAAAAAGGGAAAACAAAGTCAAATTTTTGTTCATCTTTTTCTCCCATGGCCAAAAATCACTAAGAGAGACATAGCTAGGGTTTGTTCAACTTCCAAGCTTGATAGTAAGTATCTCCCAGCCCCGCTTTTAATGTTCTTCGTATTTTTGAGATCCTCGTAGCTCGATTTAGCTATTTCTAGCTATATTTTGAGCTAGGGTTTATGTTCAAAAATTTACCCATGTATGACATGCATGTATTTTAATGTTTTATGGAAGAATATGAAAGTTTGATGTATGATAAACATAATTTTCTAAGTGATTTTCATGAAAAATGCATAAAAGGACAAAATTGTAAAGGTTATAAAAATGGTCATACATAAGTGAAATAGTGGAAATTGGGGGATATTGTAGTTAAGAAAATAATTCAGCTAGGCTTACAATACAAGAAAGTTGAATAAAAATCATTTTACGAGCCTAGGGGCAAAAATGTAATTATGTGAAAGTTTAGGGACAAAATCATAATTTTTCCAAAGTATGATTCATGAGTCAATTTGGTCAATATGAGTATTAAACAAGTGAAATTGTTATTATAGATTAAGAAACACGTAGCCCAGATCAAAACCAAGGCAAGAACAAAGTCGAGGACTAAATTGAACATTTACACTTATTTTGAGTACCGAGGTAAGTTTCTGTGAAAATTTAAAGTTTCATAGTGTTTTTATATTTTAAATTACTTGTTATTATGATAAAGAACATTATTCCTATGAAAGATGACAAATGAAGCCTCGATGAGAAAATGATGAGAATATGCTAAGTTGAAGTCCCGGTTGAAGATTCAGAATAACGAGGATACTTATGTCACAACATGAGATAAGGAAGGTTTCATATAAGACCATGTCTGGGTCATGGCATTGGCATCAAACGTATATCCTGTAGAATACCATGTCTGGGACATGGCATCAGCGTTGAATAAGGAAGGCCCCATATAAGACCATGTCTGGTACATGGCTTCGGCACCAAAGGAAGATCTAGTGTAAGACCATGTCTGGGACATGACATCGACATCTATGTACGATCTCGTATAAGATCATGTTTGGGACATGTCATCGACATCGAATTAAGAGACACCGTGTAAGACCATATCTGGGATATGGCATCAGTATCAAGAGGTGATCCCATGTAAGACCATATCTGGGATATGGCATTGGCATTGTGATACATTTATGATGAGATTGAGTATTCTCCGGTATCCTGGGTAGTTCAATGGGCAAAAGAGCTAATAATGTAAAGATGATAAAGAGATAAGTTATACTAGGATGATAAAGAGTTTCATTTAAGTTAAGATGATAATGACTTAAGTTTATGTTCAAGATACCATAAGTGCTAAATTATGTGCTAAAGTGATACAGGTACCATGAGTAAAATACGAGTTATGAAAACTGTAATGTGATATGTGTGGGTAAGAATAAGTATGAGTAAGTATGTCAAAGTACTTGAGAACTCGAAACTAACTATTATTTCGATAAAGGCAAGCGCACCTATCGAATAGTAGTACAGTTGTGGTGAGTCAGGAATATCGTATCCTCAAGGACCAATAGTACTGGTATTAACTATCTTTTTATTATCTAGCCTAATAATTAAGGGAATTTATTTTTAATCTAAAATTAACTAACTAATTTAACTAACTATGAACGCGATAGAGAGCAAATTGGGAAAACACTTTTGGACACCTTTATATGAGATAGGCAATACCTAAGGAAGAATCCATCTAGACTTCACTTATTACTTTTGATTCATGCGATTTATTCACTTGGCTTAATCCGTAGAAATCCTTAAATTATATTAATACCTCTCTCGAGGCTACTAACAACTAACTCTAGGTTGATCAATTGAAATCTCTTTCTAATTAAAACCCCTATTGTCGCATTAACTCGATCTATGGATTCCCTTATTTGGTTTGACCCTAATCCAGCAGAGTTTCGTCGCCTTATTTCTACGGTTGCAATCAACTACGTTTAATTGTGTTGATCTACTCTAAAACAGTGACTTTTGCTCCACTGAATAAGCACATTCGACTTGAATCAATAACCTAAATTATCAAAATAAGAATAAGAACTCACAATTAAGAATAAGCACAAGTATTTATCTCATAAATCAAATAATAACAAGATCTGTCTTAGGTTTCATCCCCTTAGGTATTTGAGGGATTTAGTTCATACTAAAAGAGGAAAACATCATAAAAGAGGAAAAATAACAAAACATAAGAAAACCCAAAAACTTCTAAAGAACTTGATGGGAGATCCTCAGTCCTGATGGAGATCCTTCTCCTAAGTTGTTCCTGACGGCTGTCTTGGAGTATTTTCTCCTTCTACTCGACGTCTATTCGATGTCCTGTCGAACTCCCCTTTAGGTTGCCCCCTAGGGTGTTTATATAGGCTTCGAGATGCCTTTCTTGGCCCACAAGTATCCTATTCCGAATAGAATTCATCCTAGTTTTGGCAGAGACACGCCCATGTGACATGCTCGTGATTGATAGCCCAGGCCGTGTTCGATCCTGCTAGTCACACACGGCCGTGTGGTCTGCCCGTGTGTAGTAGTCCAGGCCGTGTAGGCCCATTTTGTCTCTTTTTGGCCCATTTCTCATTCTTTTCGACTCCCTAAGCTCTCTTGAGTATAAAACATGCAATTAAGAGATTAGGAGCATCAATTCATCAAATTTAATGGAAAATCATCCAAAATTAAGTCAAGTATGGGGTTAAAATATGTGTAAATTATGGTTTATCAACTTGTATTTGTTATTGTTTTATGAGATGAATGAATTTTACTTTGAGTACTTATATTGCTATTTTAATTCATGCAAACTTACTAAGCTATATGCTTACTCCTTTCTTTTCGCTCTTCCTTGTAGCTTCGCCAGGCTAGCTCGAGGATCATAGAACGTCGGAGCTCGGATCATACTATCAATCATTCTTTTGGTATAGTAAAGTTGATTTATTTTGAGTATGGCATGTATAGCAACTTGGTCATCTTGTGCTATGTCATATTTGGAAGCCAAAGTGTTGGCTACTAATGTTACACACTCATTTTGTAAATGACCATTGGGAATTGACCAAAAGTTGTCAAGTTTCAAATATTTCATGATGATGAGTTTATGAAGTGAAAGTTCATGCAATTAATGGAGTGTAATATGAACTATATGAATGACGATTAGTGATTCTTCATAGTGTATTATTACCATGTTATGTGTTGCTTGTGTTGGTATATACGTATTTATGTTTTAGGGTGGCAATTGGCTTGGAAAATAGCCTTCTAATTGTCCACACGGGTAGACACACGGACGTGTGTGACACACAGTCAGCGCCATAGGTGTGTTGATAGGCCGTGTGTCCCCTGTATCCAATTGCGAGACTTCGATTCGTCACACGGGCCAGCACACGGGCGTGTGCCTAGGCCATGTGCCCTTAAGAGGTTGCTGATGTCATAAATAGAATACCCAAGTTTTTCACACACGGGCGTGTCTAGGCCGTGTGAGGGACACAGGCCGTCGACACGGGCCGTCGACACGAGCGTGTGTCCGGCTGTGTGAAAACCCCTGTAGGTTCAAAATGAAAAATAAATCCCACACGGGCTAGGAACTTGGACGTGTGTGACCACACGACCTGCCTACACGGACGTGTTCTATTTCATACAGGCGTGTGGCCCTGTTTAGGAAAAAATTTCTAAGAGCGCAAAAGTTTCCGGTTTACTTTCAAAACCTTCTGTAAGTATGTTTAGGGCCTCGTAGGCCCATTATAAGGATGTTATGTATATGAATGAAAAGTTTTAAGTTGAAATGTAATTTTATAGCCCATTAATGTATGTTTAAGCAAATTAAGTACGGTAACGCCTCGTATCTTGTTTCGGCGTTGAACACCGATAAGGGGTGTTATATTTAGTGGTATCAGAGCTACGGTTTAATCGATTCTCAGACTAACGTAGCATATGCATGAGTCTAGCTATACATGCCATACATATTAGTATTTATATAATGATAGTGTGATGACTCCTAACGACTTAAATTGTGTTTTCATATAGTAAATGGATCCCGATAGAGCTGTGGCGGATGATGTAGAAAGTAACACGTCGGCTCCCACTAAAAGGATGATGCAGAATGAAAATAAGAATAGACCTGCGACCATGAGTCAGGGAGGAGAAGAAGACGCTAGGGAAGCCTTTCTCCACATGATGAATGCATGGTTCACGGAGTTCGTTCGTACGAACCCGAATGCACAACCCCCTCCACCCCCACCTATTCCTCAGCCTACCTTTGTAGCTCCCCAAGTGGTAGAAGTGGTAAGAAGAGAAAAGCTTACGGTTGATAGAATCAGGAAACAAGGAGCCGAGGAATTCCGGGCTAGTAAAGATGATGATCCGGAAAGAGCAGAATTCTGGCTTGAAAATACCATCAGGGTATTTGATGAGTTATCTTGCACACATGAAGAATGCATGAAATGTGTAGTTTCTCTCTTGAGAGATTTAGCTTATCAGTGATGGAATACCCTTTTGTCGGTTGTACCAAGGGAAAGGATCACATGGGAGTTTTTCCAAGAAGAATTCTGGAAGAAGTACATTAGCCAAAGATTTATTGATCAGAAAAGAAAAGAATTCCTTGAACTGAAACAAGGTAGAATGACAATAACCGAATATGAGTGTTAATTTGTAAGGCTCAACAAGTACGCTCGGGAGTGTGTGTCCTCTGAAGCAATCATGTGTAAACAGTTCGAGGACGGGTTAAATGAAGATATCAGATTATTTGTTGGTATTCTCGAATTGAAAGAATTTGTTGTGCTAGTGGACCGGGCTTGTAAAGCCGAGGAATTGGTGAAAGAGAAAAAAAAAGCTAAAATGGAGTCTCGTGACTCAAGAAAGAGACAAATGAACAAGTCGTTTCAATCTTCATCCAAGAAGTCAAGAGACTTCCCTACCCGATCAGCTACTTCAGTCAGGTTTTCAAGCAGAAGTAAGAGTAAACAATAGTCGGGGATTAAAGCTCAGACTACCTCAATTTCTAGTGTTGGGAACACTCGACCTAATAGAATGGAATGTCCACAGTGTGGCAGACGTCATCCCGGTGAGTGCCAAGCACATGAAAGAGCTTGTTTTAAGTGTGGTTCCCAAGATCATTTTATTAGAGAATGCGTTGAGATGGTTGAAAAAGAGAAAATTCAGAGTGCCAGATTGGGAAGCACTACTAGAGGGAGACAAAAGAGAAACCCAGGAAGTAGAATGAGTAGTAAGAGCACACCCAGATAGTAGGCCGCAAGATCTAGGGGTAGAGCACCTGCGAGGACATATGCCATTCGCGCTCGCGAAGAGGCATCATCCTCTGATGTAATAACGGGTACATTTTTTCTTCATGATACTAATATTATTGCTTTAATTGATCCGAGATCTACCCACTCATATATTTGCATGAAATTAGTATCTACTACGAGCATGCCAGTAGAGTCTACAGAATTCGTGATAAAAGTGTCCAATCCCTTAGGCAAATGTGTGCTAGTTGATAAGGTATGCAAATATTACCCATTGATGATTAGATGTCATTATTCTAAGGCAAATCTCAGGATATTTCCATTTGATGCATTCGATATAATTCTTGGTATAGACTGGTTAACCGCTCATGATGTGACATTAAATTGTGGAAAGAAATACTGTAACACCCCAAACCCAACCTAGACGTTACGACCGAATCTGACATGTCACATCGAAGTGTTTTTCAAAATCAGGCTTGCATCGAGAAAACTGTCTTTAAACGATTGCCATGTTTGTTACTGTTGGTTTCTTAGTTGGTAAAAACCCGTGTAAGCTACTCTAATTAATGTCATTTTGAATTTTGAAAATATTTGGTTGTTTTTTAAAACAGTTATTATTTTTGAAAACTTATTTATATTAGTTTGACGGTTTTAAAATAAGAAATTAAACCCAGTTAGAAGAAAATAAAATCACCAGAGGCCTTATTACATAAATATCAAACCCAATATAAAAATTTAAACAACTAGGTCTAAAATAAAATAATAGCGAACATGTGGCCACCTTCGAGTCCCTCGTAGCTCCAAATCATCTAAGGCTGGGGATTACCTGTACATTTAAAAGGAAAGGGTGAGTTATGAGAACCCAGTGTGTAATCCCCTATCATGCAGTAACAGTCTAAGCCTGAGCCCTTGTAACACCCCAAACTTGGCCTAAACATTACGACCGGATCTGGCATGTCACATAAAAGGATAGTTTATAAACTGCGCATTTGTTAAAAATTTCGAGTTTAAATATTTATTCGCTGGTAATCCTTTATTTAACATTTTAGGAAACGGTTATTAAGGGTTTAGGAAATTCCCGTATTGAACATTTAATAATAATAGGCAGTAATCAAGTTAAAAGCTAAACCAAATAAAATACCAAAGTTAAAGTTATAGTGGCCTTATTACATAACAAAAACCCAAATAAAAATAAGTCCAAATAAAAGAAACGAGTTTATGAGAAAACATTGTATGGCCACCACAAGTCCGCCTCAGCTCCCAATTTCGCGATCTAATGATTACCTACAAAATTAAACAAAGGGGTGAGTCACCGAGATTCAGTGTGTAAATCCCCTATAACACATAAACGGCTCGAGGCCCACAATCGCATATCGGCCTTAGCCCACTCAAGATGACATAAAAATAAATGAATGCATCATGTCCCAGCCCAAACCTAGTTTTTCCATCCTCTACACGCCAACCCGTACCAGCCAATCACACCGCGGGGATTTCTATAATCAACCCTCCATCCGCTACAGGCCATCTCGACAGTCATGCTGTTAGTTATAATACCGATCACCATGTGACCTTATAATCCACTGTGGCAAAGCCACCGATCACTGTGTGACCTTATAATCAAATGTGGCAGAGCCACCGATCACTATGTGACCTTATAATCAAATGTAGCAGAGCCACCGATCACTATGTGACGTTATAATTAAATGTGGCAGAGCCACCGATCACTATGTGACCTTATAATCAAATGTGGCAGAGCCACCGATCACTATGTGACCTTATAATCAACACTTCCCCTTTATCATAACATCCCAATATCCCATGTAATATGACATAATAATTCGTGTATGCAGTATGTCATGTATGCAAAACATACATCAAATATAAGTATAACATGAATTACCATCATAATCAGATAGACATAATACAACATAGTCAAGCTAATCAACCTATAAGGGTATAACCATAATTTTACCTAGCAAGGGTATTTTCGTAATTTACCTATCAAGGGTATTTCAGTAATTTCGCACCTGCAATGGCCTTTCCGAGGGCCTAATGTCGCCTCGAGCGACTCGGCTACCATTTTCGGTCTTTACTGGACTATTGGGCCTAAAACCCGATTCCGGCCCATTTAGGCCCACACGCTCGTGTGGCCCACCTAACACAAATCTAGTCACGTATATAAGATTCACCTAGTCTAGTTCAATATTTACTAAGCAATCATACAATTTACTCATATGGGCCCACGGGCCCATTGGGCCCACTTCGGCCCATCGCGGCCCAAACAACCTCAACCCACAAGATTACTAATGGTGGCCTTAACTATCGCGTCGAAGCCCCACACGTGCGCTCGCACGCTCGTGTGGCTACTATTGCTGTGACCGGCACGTCGGCATTTGCCGCTCTATAGCTAGAGTAGAGAAGTACACACCTGATAGGAATCTGGTGCTAATCCGCGCTCCGACCACTCCTGTGCCCAAACGCCCTCCAAGGTGTATTCATCCTCCTCCTAGAATGCTATATATATAGCTAGCTTCTCACCTTCCTTCTTTATATCTTTCTGATGTGGGATTTTTCCGTCAGTAAAGTTTAAATCCAACTCAAACTCTTCCCGTCCAATTCGCAAAATAAATACTCCCTCGCTTTTCATAAGATTCGAACCCAGGCTCCCTTGCAACATAATCCACGCCGCTCGCCACTAAGTCACAAGCTCCTCTTGTGTCTTAAACCATGCGCAACTAAATATAAATCTATAGCCAAATACTAAGGTCCATGTAAAAAGAAAACCAAAATGCAAGAGTTAAGGCTTGAACCTTGGACCTCCTTCCTTCCTTGTGGCGTCATCCCCTTACCTCTTATGTGGCGTCACTTTGCCACTACACCACACACTCCACTTGTGTCATTTTCCTCCATATTTTATTCTTAAGGCCTACCTACTAACTCTCAGGGTTTTTCTCGCCTAAAACCAAAATTTCCCCAAAGCCAAAGTTTGATCCCGGGACTTCATAGAAGCCCTCTAACCTTCCAAAATCACTTATCTAATAGGTCCAAATTTCATTTAAGCCGATCTCTTGTTCTCAAAAATTTTAAAAGCTACTACGCTCAAGGCCCATTGGGCCCAATCCTACTAGGCCCAATTTTGCGATGTTACAGCCCTATTCAATAATAGTACAGTGTGGGCCTTAGCCCATTACAGTAACCAATGTGGGCCTAAGCCCGATACAAAATCAATATAGTACACATATGTAACCCACCCCAATCCAACCAACACACCATGTGGGGATAAAATTGACCCACCCAACCAACACATTCATATTACAAAGATAGCGCGTTAATAATAAAGATATGTGGCAAAGCCACTAGTAATGTGAACGCAGCAGAAGGTCGCTAGTAATGATAATGCAAACAAAGTCGCAAGACAATATATGTGGCAGAGCCACCAATACAGTATACTTCGTCCATAACATTATCCCAACCCCATGTAATATGTCATGCCATAAATCATACATATATGCAGAATGTTATACTCAGTAACAATCATATACAAACCATGAACACATCAGTCAACCTACCCTTAGGGGTATTTTGGTCATTTTACTCCTTAAGGGTATTTTAGTCATTTTACTCTTTAGGGGTATTTCAGTCATTTTACAACCTTCCCGAAGGTCTACAGTCGCCTCGAGTGATACAGATAACATATGTGGTCAAAACAGTGTAAACGGGCCTAAAGCCCAATATTCGTCCCAAGTGGGCCCACATACTTGTGTGGCCCATTTAGCCCAAATTCAGTCACAGCTATGTGAACTACGTGGCCCAATCCAGTAACTGCCACTTTCATGGATTTTATCCGTGTGGGGCCCACGAGCCCATTAGGCCCACAATGCCCATTTCAGCCAAACGAGGCCCGTAATAGCCTAAGAGCACGAGAACGCTTGTAGTGGCCTCTTTAGTCTGTCGCCCATGATTGTGGGCTCGGTTTACAACATGAGCGATCCCAAGCTCGTGAGGCCTCAAATACCGAAGTTTCGACTTTTCAGTTTTTCGACTTTTTCTGTCTCACAGTAACTATAGTGTGATTACACACCTTTTTACGGAGTCGTTTCAAGATCTACGAGCACTCAACCTAGATTCATCGAGTTCCAATGTTAGTCTTTAATTTTTAGGGTGATACACTCTTAATAACACTTAATCCAAAATACCTTCTTAACTTGTTTGAATGAGGGTGACCTTAATCCCTAATCGCTCGCTGTTCAGAAACAATAACACGCCTTCTCTGCTTTCCTACAGTACAGTCAAGAACCGATTAGAAAGTGTTAGGGCATATTCGGCCAACCCTAAAAACATGAGGTAACCTTATTACCTTACTGAACATTTGAGAGCGAAAGTGTGACTCCTCCAACCCGTTCACACTTCACCACTCCTCAAGGAAGACCCTAGAATCACAATGAGTGCAGTATGTGAAGAATGAAATAACAATTAGTTAATAGGGTTATTCGGTTTTGGAAAAGAAAGGAAGAGCATAGGTGCATTCGGTTTTAAAAGAAAAGCAGAGAATAGCTTTTGATCACTTACCGATAGTCAGAACCTTTGCAGTAGATCAACGCAGAGAAGGATTAACAATAGTGATATTCAGCCAGCAAAGAATAGAAGATGAACAGAAGTTAAAAGAAGAGAAGGGAGGTTCGACAATGAGAGAAAGAAAATATCAAAGATGAGGAGAAAGAATGACATGAATGGTCAGAAGGTAAATGATACGAGTGGCCAGTTTCGTAGTACAGATAAGACTTGAGAGAACCCAATATGCAAAAAGTGAAAAACCCCAAACTCTCAGCAAAAAAAAATCGGCACTCTTCTATCAACACTCACAAAAATCGAACAAGGAAATCCTAGTGCCGAAAATTATCCCTCTTTTCCTCTAGCCGAATTTCACTAAGACCTTAGAGTCCCACACGGCCACAACTCTCCTCACACCTCAAATTCCTTGAAAATCTCCACCAATCACTCCCCTTATCCCTCCTTTCTATCCTCCATAACAACTCCAAGACCAATTCAAACTCGCCTTGCAGAGTTTCAGTCCAACTCCACCTCTCATGCTGCAAGGAAATAAAATAAATATTCTTTTGCATGCCAAGGGATTCGAACCCAAGCTCTCACATCACTAATTCACACCACTTGCCACTAAGCCACAAGCTCCACTTGTGTCCCCTTTCCCTTACAATTATTAATAAAGCCTACCTGTAAAGCTCAACCCCATTTAATTAAGAAAGAACAATTTTTTGCTAATACAAGGCTCGAACCCAAGGTTTCTCAGAGACTCTCAACCACACCTAAACCACTCAAATAGTCCATTATTCAAGTCAAAACACATAAAATCAAAACATGGATTTTTGGGGAATTAGAATTCTACCCCCTAAAAGAAATTTCGGCCTCAAAATTTACCTAGTCAGAATATGTGAGGGTATCGTTGTCGCATCGCCTCCTCAGGTTCCCAAGTGGCTTCCTCGGTACTGTGATTTTGCCAAAGCACTTTTGTAACACCCCTAACCCGTAACCGATGCCGGACTAGGGTTAGGAGTATTACCAAACAGATCAGATACCTACATAACATTTCATACATACATTCATCATTAACCATCATATTGTCCCTTGAATGAGTCATTGAGACCTCCGGCATGCTTATAAATCGAATCGGGACTCAACTGAAACACATACAAAATTTCATGGAAAATTTTAACGTTTCTAAACTACAGGGGAAGCACGCCTGTAGAAGGAGACCGTGTGTCCTCCACGACTTCTAAACACTCCCGTGTGTCTTTCCCGTGGTGAGTTACTGACTTGGTCCCCACGGCCACCAAGCACGCCTGTGTGCCATGGCCGTGGCTAGCTACTGACTTGTACACCACGGCTAGATGACACCCCCATGTCAAGGCCGTGTGTTACTAAACTATATGCTGATATACACCCACGGTCATTAGGCACGCCCGTCTGCCACAACCGTGTGACATTATAGGCCATTTACAAGGCCAAAATGCCACCCATAAGGGTCATACCTACAAGCAACATATATTATCCCATTTCATTCACATATAACCACCAAAACATACCAAATAACCAACCAAATCATGCATATTTGTCAACTAAGGTAATCACGTTACAATCCATTCAATATTCATTTAATCTAACCATTCAAACCCATTTCAAATGTACCAATTTGCATGATCAAATCTCAATTATGCTCAAGCACCAATCATCTATATACTTACCATGTCAAAACCTTTTCATAAATCTACTAATCTTATCAAAACAACTTCACATATCATACTTCTTTAAGCATATATCAAAACATATCTAGCCAAATCACATGGCTAAGTTCACTTTACAACTTATACCAAGACTAGCCTATACATGCCATATTGAGCTATATACATTTTCAAAGTGTACCAAAATAAGTTTTAGTAGTGTGATGACGATTCGTGACGATCTCGAGCCTTCAGTAGCTTTCACGACCTATAAAACAGATTAAACACACACAC
Organism: Gossypium bickii; assembly: GCA_025503065.1. Classification (NCBI taxonomy): domain Eukaryota; kingdom Viridiplantae; phylum Streptophyta; class Magnoliopsida; order Malvales; family Malvaceae; genus Gossypium; species Gossypium bickii. The sequence continues at coordinate 60,716,962 of CP106709.1, forward strand.
AGAGTAAGCTTTCCAAAAGCTTAGTATGTCATATACAAATAAACTTGGTATGGAAAGCATATTTACAAATAAATACATTGGCACATATCAATCACTTAGCCATTTTCACCATTCAATAAGCATATAAACACATAGCTCATCTAGCCACACAATTCTCATCGTCTCATAAATTCCATATACATATTATCATAGTAAGGTCATTTAGATGCTTACCTTGTATACACAATTAATGTATAAACAGCGTACCTGAAACGGATATTCATTCACTTAATTTATCAAAGCTCGGATTTGCAATTCGTATCACAGACTTGCCTACTGAACCATAAGGAATCTAGTAGGATACTCAGAAAGCTCAGAATAGTCATAAGTGCCAACGTCCCAGACGAGGTCTTACATGCACTCAGATATCGATGCCACTGTCCCAGACAGGGTCTTACACGAATCAATATGATGCCAATGTCCCAGACATGGTCTTACGCGTAAAGATTATAACGATGCCAACGTCCCAGACGTGGTCTTACACATAATCAGATATCGATGCCACTGTCCCGGATAGGGTCTTACACGAGTCTCAAATCAACGCCAACGTCCCAGACGTGGTCTTACATGATAAAAACAGAACTAATGACTATGACATGATTAAGCCAATCCTATCTATTCCTAGGTTAGTACGGTGCTTCTCGGACTTAATCACCATATCAAACTTATCTAGGAATTCAAATACATAACCTCTCATAAACATTTATTACATCATTAATCATATGAACATTTACAAATGAATACGTATACATTTATTTGCATAGTGACTTACCTCGAATTTGGTTTATCGGAATAAAAACGGCTACTCGTTTACTTTCGCTTTCCCGCGATCTAAATCTGTTTTCCTCAGTTCTTGATATAAACATATTCAGAATTAACCCTTTTATTCACTAATCCATTCAATTCAACCCAAGGACACACATTTAGGGCTATTTGCAAATTAACCCTCATATTTACATATTTTATCAATTTAGTCTATTTTTCTCAAAACATCAAATTCACAAAATTCACACATATACATGTTTGGCCGAATACATATACATCACATACAAGCCCACATTTTTCATCAAATTTGCAATTTAGTTCCTCAATTGACCATTTTCTCAATTTAACCCTATTTAGCTAAATTCATCAAAAATTCAAGAACAAAGTATGTTCATCTAGCTCATATCTTTCATTTAACACCAAAAATCATCAAAAAGTTTAACACATCATCAATGGCATCTCACACAAACATCACCATTTCACAAAATTAATACATGGGTTTGATAGTAGGAGAAACAACGATTACAAAAACGTAGAAATTATCAAAAACCGAACCCAAATCATACCTTAATTTTGGCTTGCAAGTGCCGAATGCCTAGCCAAAGTTTTCTTTCTTTTCTTTTGGTGTTTTCTGTAATGAGGTGATAAAATGATGATAATGCTTCCTTTTTGTTTTCATTATAATAATATAACTATATAATATATATAATATAAACTTTAACTTATAACATTTAATATATATATAAACATATATATATATATACATATTTCATTACCCATGCCGTCCACTAACCAAAATAGTGGCTAAATTGCCACATAAGTCCTTAACACTTAAAAGCCACATCACCTAAGCACTTTAACAAATAGAAAGCAACTTTCACGTTTAATGCGTTTTAATCCTTTTGTCACAGACGGACAAATTAACTCACGGAAATTTACCACATGCTTAGTCACATATCAACGACACAGAAAATAATATTAGAATATTATTCAAACTCAGACTCGTGGTCTCGAAACCACTGTTCCGACTAGGGTATAAACCGGACTGTTACAATTCTCCCTCCTTAGGGATTTTTGTCCTCGAAAATTTTACCATTCAACAGATTCAGATATTGCTGCCTCAATGAATCTTTAGGCTCCCACGTAGCCTCTTCTACCCCATGTCGATTCCAAAGTACTTTTACTAACAGAATTTTCTTATTTCTCAACTCTTTCACTTCACGAGCTAAGATACGGATCGGTTCCTCTTCATATGTCATATCAGATCATAATTCAATTTCAGATGGGGCAATCACATGTGACGGATCGGATCGATATCTATGAAGCATCGAAACATGAAATACATTGTGTATCTTTTCTAGCTCAGAAGGCAACTTTAATCTATATGCAACAGGCCCGACACGTTCAATGATCTCATACGACCCGATGAACCTCGGACTTAATTTGCCTTTACGTCTGAATCGAAACATTTTCTTCCACGGAGACACTTTCAGAAATACTTTTTCGCCGATTTCAAATTCTATATCTTTTCGTTTCAAATCTGCGTACGATTTCTGACGATCAGATGCTGCTTTCAAACAATCTCAGATCAGTTTCACTTTCTGTTCTGAGTCTTTTATTAAATCAACCCCGTGAAGCTTATTTTCACTGAGTTCGGTCCAATACAGAGGTGTTCAACATTTACGTCCATACAAAGCTTCATAAGGTGCCATTTTGATACTCGACTAAAAACTGTTATTGTACGCAAATTCGATCAACGACAGATACTGTTCCTACGAACCATTAAACTCAAGTATACAGCATCTCAACATATCTTCAAGAATGTGAATAATTCGTTCAGACAGACCATCTGTTTGTGGATGAAAAACTGTACTGAAGTGTAATTTCATGCCCAAAGCTTCTTGCAGTTTCTTCCAGAATCGCGATGTGAACCTCGGATCCCTATCTGACATAATAGATAATGGCACCCCGTGCATTCTCACAATCTCAGAAGTATAAAGCTCAGCTAATCTCTCAAGTGAGTAATCAGATCTTACCGAAATGAAATGGGCAGATTTCGCCAATCGATCAACTATGACCTAAATTGCATCTTTCTTTTTCGGAGTCTGAGGCAAACCAGGAACAAAATCCATTGTTACTCTATCCCGTTTCCACTTCGGAATCAAAATCGACTGAAGCAATCTAGACGGAACTTGATGTTTGGCTTTCACTTGCTGACAGACTACACATTTCGAAACAAAATCAGAAATGTCTTGTTTCATACCAGACCGCCAGTAGTTTCGTTTCAAATCATGATACATTTTAGTACTTCCTAGATGAACTGATTAATGACTGTTATGTGATTCATTCAAAATCAACTGAATCAATTCTGGGTTTCTCAGAACACAGATACGATCTCAAAATCTCAAACAATCATCAACAATTTGAAATTCAGATTCGAGATTCACTTCACACTTAGCTCATTTCAATAACAATTCATTATCATATTTCTAAACACCACATATCTATTGTAAGAACAAAGGCTTTGCTTTTAATTCAGCTATCATAGAACAATCATTGGAAAAATCCAACTGAGTACTCAAAGTTCATAATGCAAACAACGATTTTCTACTTAGAGCATCTGCAACCACATTTGCTTTACCCGGATGATAATCTATCACAAGTTCATAATCTTTCAACAACTCAAGCCAACTTCTCTGACGCAGGTTCAAATCTTTCTGGGTCATCAGATATTTCAGACTTTTATGATCTGAAAATACGTGACACATCTCACCGTACAGATAATGGCGCCAAATCTTAAGCGCAAACACAATTGCAGCTAATTCAAGGTCGTGTGTCGGATAATTCTTTTCATGAGGCTTCAATTGTTTCGAGGCATAAGCTATAACTTTGCCTTCTTGCATCAAAATACATCCCAGACCGCTTAGCGAAGCATCACTGTATACAACAAATTCTTTACCCGATTCTGGCTGTACTAACACTGGAGCTTCTGTTAACAGAGTTTTCAACTGATCAAAACTTTTCTGACATTTATCTGACCATTAAAATTTGACATCATTCTGAAGCAGTCTAGTCAACAGATAGCTATGGTCAAAAAGCCTTTTACAAATCTGCGATAATAACCAGCTAAACCCAGAAAATTGCGGACTTCTGATATATTTCTCGAAGGTTTCCAATTCAAAATAGCAGAAATCTTACTCGGATCCACTTGGATTCTGGAAGATGACACGATATGTCCCAGAAAACTAACCTCATGCAACCAGAATTCACATTTGCTGAATTTCGCATACAACTGCTTTTCTCTCAGAGTTTGCAACACGATTCTCAAATGTTCAGCATGTTCAGTCTTATCACGCGAATAAATCAAAATGTCATCAATAAATATGACAACAAATCAATCTAGCTACGATCTAAAAATTCTGTTCATCAGATCCATAAAAGCAGCAAGAGCATTGGTTAATCCAAATGGCATAACTAAAAATTCGTAATGCCCGTATCTCGTTCTGAAAGCAGTCTTCGAAATGTCTGAATCTTTAACTCTCAATTGATAATATCCCGATCTCAAATCAATCTTTGAAAACACAGTAGCTCCTTTTAACTAATCAAATAAATCATCTATACGGGGCAACGGATATTTATTCTTTATTGTCACTTTATTCAACTGACAATAGTCGATACACATCCTCATCGTGCCATCTTTCTTTTTCACAAACAAACCGGAGCACCCTAAGGCGAGAAACTCGGTCTAGCGAAACCTCTATTCGTTAACTCTTGCAACTGTGACTTTAATTCTTTCAACTCTGTTGGTGCCATTCTATACAGAGCTATCGAAATAGGTGTAGTACCAGGTAACAACTCAATACCAAACTCAACTTCACGAATTGGAGGTAAACCCGATAACTCTTCAGGAAATACATCAAAAAACTCACAGACAACAGGCACTGATTCAATTTTCTTTTCGGACACTTTCAAATCAATCACATAAGCAAAATATGCCTCATATCCCTTTTTCACATAACTCTGAGCTTTCAAAATAGATATCACAGCAGGCAATCCAATCTATAGTTTTTCTTTTGCAGTTCACAATAGCATCATGCATAAACAACCAATCCATACCCAGAATAATATCGAATTCATCAAACGGCAAAAGCATCAGATCAGCAGGGAAACATATATCTCGAAACATTAACGGACAATTCTTGCATACTTTGTCAACCATGACACTTTTACCTAAGGGGTTCGATACTTTTATAGCAAACTCAGTAGACTCTATAGGCAAAGTCTTGATGAATACTAAATTCATGCAAATATATGAATGCGTAGAACCAGGGTCTATCAAAGCAATCACAGAAGTATCATAAAGAGTAAAAGTACCCGTTATAACATTTGGTGACGAAGCTTCCTCTCGAGCTCGGATAGCATACACTCTAGCTAGCGCTCTAACTTCGGATCTGACGATGTCGTCTCTCGTAATTCTCTAACTACAACTAACATTTTTGACATTCTTCGATGGCCTACCTCTCACAGGTGCATTATCAGATCTCAAATTCTGAACAGTCTCTGGTTCGACAGACTCAGGGTAATCACGTATAAAATGATCAAGTGATCCACATCTGAAGCAAGCTCTGTCATTTAATCTACAACTTCCCGGATGTATTTTTCTATAATGTTTACATTCAGGTCTCTCGGATCGAACATTTCCAACGCTGGCCACTGAAGTTGCTAGAGTTTTGGAACTCATTTGCAATCTAGCTCGATTTCTGTTCAAATGACCTACATTATCTCTGGAACGATTTTGATCATCTCTAAATTTCTTCGAAGCAGAATAAAATGATCTACTCTGAAATCTCTTTCTCACATATCGGGCTTCAGATTTAGCTTTTCTTTTACCTTTCCTGAGTGCCTCAGCTTTACACGCTCTATCAACGAGTACAACAAACTCTTTTATTTCTAAAACCCCGACTAACAGACGAAAGTCTTCATTAAGTCGAACCTTTTGCACATTATAGCTTCAGATGATACACATTATCGAGCATACTGACTCAGTCTCACAAATTCTCATTCGTATTCTGAAACAGTCATACGGCCCTGTTTAAGTTCTAGAAATTCTTTCCGTTATTTATCAACGAATCTCTCACTGATATATTTCTTTCGAAACTCGATCTGAAAGAAATCCCATGTGACTCATTCTCTCAGAACAATAGAAATCAGAGCTTTCCACCATTGATATGCTGCATCTCGGAGTAATGATACAACATATTTTATACATTCTTCTGGAGTCAGAGACATTTCATCGACTACCTGGATAGTGTTTTCAATCCAGAACTCGGCCTTTTTAGCATCATCATCTTTAGTAGCTCAGAATTCTTTGGCCCCATACTTACGGATCTTGTCAACAGGAGGCTTACTATGGACTCTGATTTGCAATGAGGTATGTGTCGATGTCCGAGGGGATTAAGCGGGGCGGAGGTTGAGAAACCGGTCGGGTTATTCTTAACAAACTGAGTGAACCACTCACTCATCATTTGGAAGAAAGCTTGTTTAGCTTCTCCCTCTTGACTGCTCGTAGTCGGTCTCGATTCAGAGGGCGTTGTCCCTTGCGCGGGAGCAGGCGCATTACTTTCTGCGTCGTCAGCTACGGCTCTTTTAGGATCTATTACTATACAAAAATCACATTTTATACGTCAGGATTCGTCACACTATAAAACTTCAGATATATGGCATGTATAGCTAGACTCTGACACGCTATGTTAGTCCGAGAATCGGCTAAATCGTAGCTCTGATACCAATCAAATGTAACACTCTTAACCTGTAACCGACGCCGGACTAGGGTTAGGAGTACTATCGGACAGATCGGATACCTATATGACATTTCATACATACATTCATCATTAACCATCATATTGTCCCTTGAATGAGTCATCGAGACCTCCGGCATGCTTATAAATCGAGTTGGGACTCAACTGAAACACATACAAAATTTCATGGAAAATTTTAACTTTTCTAAACTACAGGGGAAGCACGCCCGTGGAAGGAGACCGTGTGTCCTCCACGGCTTCTAAACACTCCCGTGTGTCTTTCCCATGGTGATTTACTGACTTGGTCCCCACGGCCACCAAGCACGCCCGTGTGCCATGGCCGTGGCTAGCTACTGACTTGTACACCACGGCTAGATGATACCCCCGTGTCAAGGCCGTGTGTTACTAAACTGTATCCTGATATACACTCACGGTCATTAGGCACGCCCGTCTGCCACAACCGTATGACATTATAGGCTATTTACAAGGCCAAAATGCCACCCATAAGGGTCATTCCTACAAGCAACATATATTATCCGATTTCATTCACATATAACCACCAAAACATACCAAATAACCAATTAAATCATGCATATTTGTCAACTAAGGTAATCACACTGCAATCTATTCAGACTCAGATTCGTGGTCCCGAAACCACTATTTTGAACTGTTATTACTTAAACCAGTGGGATAAATATCTTCCTTAGCACCTTAACCTCACGGTCCAATAACTATACTGGTTCCTCCTCGAAGGTTAGATCTGGCCTAACTTCGATCTCCTCGACTAGTATTGTATGCGTGGAATCAGAGTGATAATGTCTCAACATAGAGACATGGAACATATCGTGAATTCGGTCTAATTCTAGAGGCAACTCAAGTTGATAGGTGACTGGTCCCAGACGCTTCAGTATACGATAAGGCCCAATGAACCTAGGGCTAAGCTTACCATTTCGCCCAAACCTCAGTATCGTTTTCCATGGAGAGACCTTAAGAAATACAAAGTCTCCCACAGAGTACTCAATCTCTCGGAGTTTTAGATCTGCGTAAGACTTCTGCCTATCAAACACTTCTTTCAACCGATCTCAAATTAGTTTTACATTTTCTTCGGTATCAGAAACTAACTCTGGCCCCAAAACACGCCGCTCGACCAACTCAGTCTAACGGGTAGGAGTGCGACACCTATGACCATATAGTGCCTCATACGGTGCCAATTGAATACTGGACTAATAGTTGTTATTATATGTGAACTCCGCTAGTGGCAAATAGTCTACCCAGCTACCTCGAAAACCGATGACACAACTTCTTAACATGTCCTCCAGTATCTGAATCACCCTCTCGATGCCCCATCATGCGAGGATGTAACGATCTTCGAAGTCCAACTTAGTACCTAAAGCCTCGTGTAATTTCTTCCAAAATTGAGATGTGAATCGAGGGTCTCTGTCAGATATGATGGAAACCGGTACCCCATGCAGTTCACAATCTCAGCCACATACAACTTTACGACTTTTTTGCAACGAAGTAATCATGCATTTGGTATAAAATGGGCAGATTTAGTTAACCGATCTACAATGACCCATACCGAATCCTTCTTAGTAGGGTTAAGGGCAGCCCACTCATAAAATCCATGGTTACTCTCTCCCACTTCCAACGTGGAATCTTAACTGGCTATAATAAACCTAAAGGCAGTTGGTGCTTAGCTTTAACTTGCTGGCATGTCAAGCACTTTCCCACAAAATCAATAACTTCACGTTTTAGTCCTAGCCACCAATACAGCTCATGAAGATTTTGGTACAACTTGTTTCTGCCAGGATGCATAGCATAATGACTACTATGCGCATCTTGCAATATAGGCTATCTTAGCTCGGAATCCTTCGGTACACACACTCTCCTATGAAAACACAGTACTCCTTCACTATTCAGCCCAAAATCCAAAGTTTCACCCTTCTCAACCTGTCGAAAACGAGGAACCAGTGACTCATCCAACAACTACTCATGCTTAATCTGATCAGACCACGTCGATTTAACTTGTAGCTCAACCAACAAGCTACCATCATCATACAAGTTGAGACGAGCAAACATTTCTCTCAAATCTGATAAGCCCTACGGCTCAGTGCGCCAGCTACCATGTTAGCCTTACTAGGGTGGTACTCAATCGAACAGTCATAATCCTTAAGTAGCTCTACCCATCTTCGCTGCCTAAGATTCAGCTCCTTCTGAGTGAAGAGGTACTTGAGGCTCTTGTGACCTGTGTAGATAATACACTTCTCGTCGTATAGATAACGCCTCTAAATTTTCAGTGCGAAAATCACCGCGCTTAACTCCAATTCATGACTTGGGTAATTTGCCTCGTGAGGCTTAAGCTGACGAGAATCATAAGCAACCACCTTACCCTCCTGCATCAGTACACAGCCTAATCCAATGTGTGATGCATCACTGTAGACAATAAATCCCTTCTTAGACTCTAGCTGTATCAAGACAGGGGCCTTAGTCAGAACTTTTTTCAATTTCTCAAAACTTTCTTAATGGTTATCAATCCAGTCAAATGATACCCCTTTACGTAGCAACTTAGTCAGGGGTGCAGCAATCAAGGAAAACCCTCAACAAAACATCTATAATACCCTGCCAGACCTAAAAAGCTTCGAATCTCAGATATGGTCTTAGGTGGTTTCCAGTCTAGTACAGCTTCAATTTTTCGAGGATCTACCCTAATCCCCTCAGCAGACACCACGTGACCAAGAAATGTCACTTCCCACAGCCAGAACTCACAATTGCCGAACTTAGCGTATAGTTGTTTCTCCCTCAATCTGCAGAACAATTCGGAGATGTACATCATATTCATCCTTGATTCTTGAATACACCAAGATATCATCTATAAATACCACAACGAACTGATCCAGGTAGGGCTGGAATACTCGGTTCATCAGGTCCATGAAAGCAACTGGTGCATTTGTCAGCCCAAACGGCATCACTAAGAACTCGTAATGACCATAACGAGTCCTAAACGCAGTCTTATACACATCAGCCTCTTTTACCCTCAGTTGATGGTACCCAAAACGGAGATCTATTTTGGAGAAAATTGAAGCTCCTTGCAGTTGGTCAAACAGATCATCAATTCTTAGCAAGGGATATTTATTTTTATGGTCAATTTATTAAGTTACTGATAATCGATGCACATGCGCATGGACCCATCCTTCTTCTTCACGAATAACACTAATACTCCCCATGGAGACACACTCGGTCGAATGAATCCTCGGTCTAGTAGCTCTTGAATTTGAGCCTTTAACTCCACCAGCTCCTTCTGTGCCATTCTATATGGGGCGATGGACACTGGAGCTATTGTAACAGCCCTGTTTAGACCCTAGTCAGAATAGTGGTTTTGAGACCACAAATCCGAGGTCAGAATAATTGTGTTTAAAATATGTGATTGAGCATGTGTGAAAATTTGGTGTGAAAATTATATCGACTATGTGTTGAATTATGAAAAAGGACTTAATCGCGTAAATTGTAAAGGTTGTGTGTTGATTGTTTAAGTGCCTAACTATTGTTGTCTTTATAATTTGAAGGTTTTATAATGTTATTAGCCACTTTATAAGTTAGTGGAAGATTATAATGGCATTGGTTGTTATTATTAAAATTCATTAAGGGTAAATTGGTAATTGGTGTATTAATGTTATTATAATTATAAAAGCATGATAAATGGCTAATATCATCCATCATCCACCGAAATTGAAGATAGGAAAAAAGGGTTTAAAAGCTTTCTCATATTCGGCTACTTCAAGGCTCATTTGTAAGTTCGTTTTTGTTCGATTTTTGATGATATCTACGTTTTTTGTGATCGTTGCTTCATGCTCTTTCAAACCCATGCTTAAATTTTAGAAATTGATGGTGATTTTGAGATATGCCATTGATGAATGCTTGAGCTTTGTGATGGTTGTTGATAAATTATGAAAGATGTGTGAATGATAATAATATATTGTCTTGAAATTTTTAGTGAAATTGAGTAATTTGAGCTTAATTGTGAAAATGAGAAATGGAAGGACTAAAATATGAAATAAATGAAATGTGTGGACTTGTATGATCATAGTGAATATTTGGCTAAGCATGGGTGATATGAAATTGTGTGTATTTGATGATTTTATGAAATAGGGACTAAAGTGTCAAAATGTGAAAATGTGAGGGCTATTTTGCAAAATACCCTAAATATGTGTGTTTGGACTAAATTGAATGAATTGGTGATTGAATGGGTTAAATTTGAATGTGTATAGACCAAGAAAGGAGAGGTTCGGATCGAGACCGAGGCAAAGACAAAGTACTCGATTAATTGATCGTTTCGGTATTTCGACATCCGAGGTAAGTTCGGTTATAATACTAGTTGTAAAATTATGTCTATGTGATGTGAATTGAATGAAATTATATATAACTAAGAGATTAGAAATGCTATATGCAGAATTGAATTAGATGGCACTAAGTGTAAAAAAATTAGAAACAGGACAGAGATGATTAGCACTGTATGTGCGAAAAGAATGAAGCTTCGGCTTATTGATTTGGCACTATGTGTGCGATACCGATATAGTTCGATTTAACCTATAGGCACTAAGTGTGTGATGATGATTATGTTTCGGTTATGAAACTAGCACTAAGTGTGTGAATAAATTGAAAGAATAGCAAAAGTTGAATGAGATGTAATATCGAGCAATTGAGTAGCTTGAATGGTGAGTAACTATGTGCTGATCAAGGTATGTTTGAACCTACATGGTTGATGATAGTTTTAAAAGTTGAGTGAATAGGTATTTGATTATGTGGTTGAGATAGATAATGTGCCTAGTTGTGCCTTTATCTATGTGATGGTATAAATGTATATTGATATGGTATTATTAAGTAGTATGTATTGTATTTCAAACTTACTAAGCTTTTGAAAGCTTACTGTGTGATTTGTTTCTCTATTTTACAGTGTCAGTAAAGCTAGCTCGGATCCAGGGATCGTCAGCATCTCTATCACACTATCGGCAATCTATTTTGGGTACTTTTGGAAAGATGTATATAGTTGAAATATGGCATGTATAGGCTAGAAGTTATGGCATGTTTTATAATGTTCAATCCTTGCCATGTGATTTGGCTTGGAAATTGAATGATGTTAAACTTATGAATGAGCTATGATTATGGTATACGAAGTATGTTTTAGTATGGCTTGATGGCAATAAAATGGTCTTAAGAATGGTAAGCTTAGTGATGGTTTGATGCCATAGTGATATAGTGATAGTGTGGATGAATCATGCTTGGTTATGTATGTGTTTTAGCTGTGCAATTTGGTATATAAGTTGACATTATTAGAAATGAGATTGGATGGGATGATATGTTGATCATTTGACATGTATTTGGTTGTCAAATTGTGTGTGAAAATAGGCTTGTGCTTGTAGGGATGACCCAATTATGGGTGGTATTTTGGCCTTGCAAATGGCCTATTTTACATACACGGCTAAGAAACACGGGCGTGTGTCTCTGTTGTGTGGCTCAAGGGTCACTTCAAAGTGTGCCTGGGTAAGTTACACGGTCGTGGCACATGGGCGTGCCTGGTGGCTGTGTGACCAAGTCAATAGCTAGCTTAATTTCACACGGTCAGGGCACACGGGCGTGTCTGGTGGTCATGTGGACAAGTCAGTATGTATGCCCTATTTTGTCATAGCCCGGACACATGGGCGTGTCTGGTAGCCATGTGAGGCACACAGCCTAACCGCATGGGCGTGTGACCTCTGTAACTTTGAACAAGTTTTAAATTTTTGAGAATTTTTGTAAGTGTTCGGTTTTGTCCCGACCCCTTTCTAGCATGAGATTAAGGTCTAGTAGACCTCAATAAGGGACTATATGTTTATAACTAATTATGTTTGATTGATGATTAACTATGTGTTGAGAAATGGATGTGTGATATTTTGAAATGTTTAGATATGTTTAGTAACGCCTCTTAACCCTAGACCGGTGACACTTACGGGTTAGGGGTGTTATAGCTATTCCAAGTAAGAGCTCAATACCAAATTCGACTTCACCGTTCGGAGGCAACCCAAAGAGCTCATCAGGAAATACATCCAAAAAATCCTTAACAGTTCTAATATCTCCGACAGAAGGACCTTCAAAATCAGAAATACTAACATAGGCTAAAAACACCTCACTACCTTTCCGAACCAGTTTCTCGGCCCTTAATACTAAGATCACGTTAGACAAATAATTCCGTCACTCCCCAATCACAGCCACCTCCTCATCCTCAGTAGTCTTCAACACCATACGCTTAGCAGCATGGTCCAAACTAGCTCGATGTTTCACCAGCCAATCCATACCCAAAATAAGGTTTAATTCACCAAACAGCAGTTCCATCAAATCCGCTGGAAAAATTACTCCTTAGACCTCAAGGGGCACATCTCTGAATAACTTATTTACCCTAACCGACTGTCCCAGTGGATTTATCACAGTCATCTTACTAACAATATTTTTGAACTGAATACCCAAAGTTCCCGACACAATGCATGCAACATACGAATGTGCAGACCTAATATCAATTAAAGTAGTGTAAGGTACATTGTAAATCAGGAACGTACCGGTTATGACGTCAGGGGCATCACCATTCTCTCGACGACAAGTAGCATAGACCAACACTAGCTCCTCACCTCGGTGTTACCAGCACCTCTGCTTGGGGCTCCACGACCTCAGCCCCCACCATTACCAACACTGGCTAGCCCACGGCCTCTCGATGGCTGTTGACCACCTCTGATTGGCTGACCATAACCCTGTCCTGCAGCTTGCATCTGAACAAGACTCTGGGGACAATTCTTGACCTAATGATCCATGGACCCGCATCTGAAGCACACCCCGATCCTCTTACAGCACTCACCCTCGTGAGATCTCTCACAATCAGCACAAGGTTGCAGTCTATTAATAGCAACATGAACTCCAATATGAACCGGCCCATCAAACCTGGCCTTCTTAATAGGCCTCCCAGAAGAACTTGAGGGCCCAAAATCTCTCTTATTTCTGCCCTTATCTTTTTCACAGTTCTGGCACTCCGAGCGCTTCACCTCTTCAGCAATATTTGCCTTTTCTACAAGAGCAGCAAAATCTCGCTCCCTCTGTGGAGCTACCAATACCCTTAACTCATCACGAAGGCCATCCTCAAAATGCACACAGCGTTCATACTCAGTTGCTACTATCCCTCGAGCATACCGACTCAACCACAAGAACTATGCCTCATATTCTGCCACTGTCTTACTCCCTTGGGTTAGGATCAGAAATTCCCTTCATCGAGCGTCCACATAACTTGCGCCCACGTACTTTCCTTGAAATGCCGCCTTAAAGAAACCCCAGTTCAAACAATCAGGTTGCGTACCCTCTCTCATAGTGAGCCATCATTGGTAAGCCTCATCTCGCAATAAGGACACTACCCCTTTTAATATTTGCTCCGTATTACAGTCAACGACATCCATTATCCGTTCAGTAGCCTCTAACCAGTACTCCGCCACATTTGGGGCTACTCTAGAAATACCCTTAAAAATTTCCTCTCCATTAGACTGGAGTTGCTCTAAAATTGACCCTCCCTAAAACGTGAAGCATCGCTTGGGATAGGGCATCATCCCCACCTGCTCGATCATAAGACACCGTCTCAGTTACTGGTAAGGCTGGTGCCTTCTGAGTAGGCATATGGCCCGATGCTGATGATCTTGGCTAAGCACTACCTCGGCCTCTACCACGGCCCCGTGTACCCCTTCTTATGTATCAAATTATAATTTCGATATGCGCTTTATCTACCACGGCCCTGTATACCCCTTCTCATTTTGATATGCGCTTTATCTGATTAAAAAGTCTTATGTATCAAATTATAATTTCAGTAATTATCAACAAATGTATTATGAAAAACAGTCATTAGGGATTTGTTTTCGCAGATCGAGGTCCCACTACAGTTTACAGTCTCCTATGGTCTCAGTTTCCTCTATCTAGAGTTTCACAGTATAACAGTAATCAGAATTAGAGAACTTAAAGATTTGGCACCGGAGACTCAGTTTGCCACACTTGTACATCTTTCGAAAACATTTCAAATATTTAAAATCTACTTTCAGAAAAACTTTTCAAACCCATTCCACAGTCGAGTTTTGCAACCGGGCTCTGATATCACTAATTAGAACACCCCAAACCCAGCCTAGACGTTACGATCGAATCTGACATGTCATATCAAAGTATTTTTCGAAATCAGGCTTGCATCGAGAAAATCATTTTTAAACAATTGCCATGTTTGTTACTGTTGGTTTCTTAGTTAGTTAAAAACCTGCAGAAGCTACTCTAATTAATGTCATTTTGAATTTTGAAAATATTTCGTTGTCTTTTAAAACAGTTATTATTTTTGAAAACTTATTTATATCAGTTTGCAGTTTCAAAATAAGAAATTAAACCCAGTTAGAAGAAAATAAAATTACCAGAGGCCTTATTACATAAATATCAACCCCAATATAAAAATTTAAATAACTAGGTCTAAAATAAAATAATAGCAAACATGTGGCCACTCCGAGTCCCTCACAGCTCCAAATCATCTAAGGTTGGGGATTACCTATACAGTTAAAAGAAAAGAGTAAGTTACGAGAACTCAGTGTGTAATCCCCTATCATTCAGTAACAGTCTGATCTTGAGCCTTATTCAGTAACAGTAAAGTGTGGACCTTAGCCCATTACAGTAATCATTATGGGCCTAAGCCCGATACAGAATCAATATAGTGCACATATATAACCCACCCCAATCCAACCAACACACCATGTAGGGATAAAATCGACCCACCCAACCAATACACCCATATTGCAACTTAGCTGCCAGTAATAACAGTATATGTGGCAAAGTCACCAATAACAGTAACGCAGCATGGTTGGCAGTAATAGTAAGGCAGCAAAGCTGCTAGTAATAGTATATGTGGTAGAGCCACCAGTACAGTATACTTCTTCCATAACATTATCCCAACCCCATGCAGTATGTCATGTCATAACTCATACATATATGCAGAATGTTATACTCAGTAACAATCATATACAAATCATGAACACATCAGTCAACCTACCCTTAGGGGTATAACGATCATTTTACTCTTTAGGGGTATTTTAGTCATTTTACAACCTTCTCGAAGGTCTACAGTCGCCTCGAGTGACACAGATAACATATGTGGTCAAAACGGTGTAAATGGGCCCAAAGCCTAATATTTAGCCCAAGCGAGCCCACACACTTGTGTGGCTCATTTAGCCCAAATTCAGTCACGACTATGCGAACTATGTGGCCCAATTCAGTAACTGCCACTTTTCATGGATTTTATCCGTGTGGGGCCCACGAGCCTATTGGGCCCACACAACCCATTTCAGCCAAACGAGGCCCATAATGGCCCAAGAGCATGAGAACGCTCGCGATGGCCTTTGCAGCCTGTCGCATAATTAATTCGGCACTCTCTTATCAACACTCACAAAAATCAAACAAGGAAATCCTAGTGTCGAAAATGCTCCCTCTTTTCCCCCTAGCCGAATTTCACTAAGACCTTAGAGTCCCACACGGCCACAACTCTCCTCATACTTCAAACTCCTTAAAAATCTCCACAAATCACTCTCCTTATCCCTCATTGATATCCTCAATAACAACTCTAAGACCAAATTCAAACTCACCTTGCAGAGTTTCAGTCCAACTCCACTTCTCCTGCTGCAAGGAAATAAAATAAATATTCTTTTGCATGCCAAGAGATTCAAACCCAAGCTTTCACATCTCCAATTCACGCCACTTGCCACTAAACCACAAGCTCCTCTTATGTCTCTTTTCCTTTACAATTATTTATAAAGCCTACTTGTAAAGCTCAACCCCCTTTAATTAAGAAAGAACAAATTTTTGCTAAAGAAAAGGCTCGAACCCAGGGTTTCTCAGAGACTCTCAACCACACCTAAAGCACTCAAACAGACCATTATTCAAGTCAAAACACATAAAATTAAAATATGGATTTTTGGGGCGTTACAAATACATTGAGTTGAGATGTGAAAATGGGGACACTTTTCGTGTTGAATCAGATGAACAGGACTGATCTCCTTTAGTGATCTCTCATATGTCTGCCCAGAAATATGTAAGAAAGGGATATGAAGCATATCTTACCTTTGTTATGAATGCTAAAGAAACTTAGTTAAAGATTGAATCGGTGCCGATAGTATGTAAGTATCCAAACTTATTCCCAGAAGAATTGCCAGGGTTGCCACCAGTTAGAGAGGTTAAGTTTGGCATTGAGTTAGCTCCTGGTATCGCACCTATATCGATTGCTCCTTATAGAATGGCTCCAACTGAGTTGAAGCAATTGAAGGCATAGTTGAAAGATTTGACAGACAAAGGCTTTGCAAGACCAAGCTATTCTCCATAGGGTGCTCCAGTGTTATTTGTAAAAAAGAAATATGGTTCCATGAGATTATGCATAGATTATCAGCAGCTTAATAAGGTAACAGTGAAGAACAAGTACCCATTACCAAGAATCGAAGATTTATTTGATCAATTGAAGGGAGCCACTGTGTTCTCCAAGATAAACTTGAGGTCAGGTTATTACCAGTTGAGAGTAAATGACTCAGATGTGCCAAAAACTGCATTTTGGACAAGGTATGGGCACTACAAATTTTTAGTCATGCCTTTCGATTTAACAAATGCCCCTGCTGTGTTTATGGATCTAATGAATCGTATATTTCGGCCATACTTGGATAAGTTTTTTATGGTTTTCATTGATGATATATTGATCTATTCTCGGGATAAGCATGAGCATATCGAGCACTTGAGGACGGTTTTGCAAATTTTACGAGATAACTAGTTGTATTCCAAGTTTAGCAAAAGTGAATTTTGGCTAAAGACATTGGATTTTTGGGGGCACATTGTCTTGGGAAATGGAATCTGAGTCGACCCAAGTAAGATTTCAGCTATTGTTGAATGGAAACCGTCAAAAAATGCATCTGAGGTTAGAAGTTTTTTGGGCCTAGCTGGCTATTACAGACTATTTGCCAAGGGATTTTCTATGATAGCTACACCTATGACGAGGTTGTTACAAAAAGAGGTAAAGTTTGAATGGACAGAAAAGTGCCAACAAAGTTTCGAGAAACTAAAAGCATTGTTGACTGAGGCTCCAATCCTAGTGCAACCTGAATCGGGGAAAAAATTTGTGATTTACAGTGCAGGATTGGGCTGTGTGCTTATGCAAGAAGGCAAGGTAATTGCTTCTAGATAGTTAAAGCCGCATGAGAAGAATTACCCAACACATGATTTAGAGTTGGCTGCCATAGTGTTTGCATTGAAGATATGGAGACACCATTTGTATGGTGAAAGATGTAGGATATTCATCGATCATAAGAGCCTAAAGTACTTGATAACTCAGAAGGAATTGAACTTAAGGCAGCGAAGATGGTTAGAGCTAATAAAGGATTATGAGCTAGTTATTGATTACCACCTGAGAAAGGCAAATGTAGTCGCTGATGCTTTGAGTAGAAAATCCTTATTTACATTGAGGGCTATGAATACATAGGTGAATTTTTTAGATGATGGTTCCATTCTAGCTAAGTTGAGGACTAGACGGATATTCCTTTAAGAGATTTGTGAGACTCAGAAAGATGACAGTGATTTGCAAGCCAAACGAGTTCAGTGCCAGTCGGGTGTTGAGTCTGACTTTCGGATTAATTCCTATGGATGTTTGATGTTCAGAGATAGAGTTTGTGTACCGAGAAATGATGAGCTCATTGGAAAAGTTTTACACAAGGCACATAGTGGATACCTATCTGTACAGCCGGGTAGCACCAAGATGTATAATGTCCTGAAGAAATGGTATTAGTGGCCGAGTATGAAGAAAGATATTTCTGAGTTTGTATCAAGATGCTTGATTTGTCAGCAAGTGAAAGCTAAACACCAAGTACCTTCGGGTTTGCTTCAACCTATTATGCTTTCCGAGTGGAAATAGGATCGTGTTACTATGGACTTTGTAACGGGTTTGCCATTGACACCGAGCAAGAAAGATGCCGTATGGGTTGTGGTAGATAGACTTATGAAGTCGGCCCATTTTATACCTATACGCGTTGATTATTCACTTGATAAGTTGGCAGACTTGTACATTTCAGAGATTATAAGGCTACATGGAGTGCCTTTAGCAATTATATCGGATAGAGATCTGAGATTCACATCCCGATTTTGGAAAAAGTTGCCAGAAGCTTTGGGCACAAAGCTGAGTTTTAGTACGGCTTTTCACCCACAAACCGACGGACTATCGGAGAGATTAATACAGATACTTGAGGATATGCTCTGATATTGTGTTCTTAAGATTCAGGGCAGCTGGGAAAAGTACCTACTGTTGGTAGAGTTTGATTATAATAATAGTTTTCAGTCCAGTTTGAGAATGGCGCCTTATGAGGCTTTGTATGGGCGTATATGTCGAACGCCTTTGTATTGGACTGAACTCAAGGAAAATCAGATTCATTGGGTTGATCTGGTTAAAGAAACTGAAGAGAAAGTAAAAGCAATCTGTTATTGTTTAAAAGCTGCTTCTGATAGACAAAAATCCTACTCGGACTTGAAACAAAAAGAGGTTGAGTTTCAAGTTGGTGATAAATTATTCTTGAAAATGTCATCATGAAAGAAAGTTCTCAGACTTGGCCGGAAAGGCAAATTGAGTCCGCGTTTTATCGGACCATATGAGATTACCAAGAGGATAGGGCTGGTAGCCTATCGATTAGCTTTGCTGTCTGCATTGGAAAAGATTCATGATGTGTTCCATGTGTCAATGTTACAACGTTACCGATCAGATCTTTCGTATGTGATTACACCGACAGAGGTTGAAATACAACCCGATATGACTTATGGCGAAGAACCAATTAAGATTCTAGCACGGAAAGTCAAACAGTTAAGGAATAAAAGTATAGCTCTTGTGAAAGTATTATGGAAAAGAAATGGGATAGAAGAGGCTACATGGGAGCCTGAGGAGGCCATGAGAAACCAGTACCCAAATGTAACACCTTTAACTCGAAACTGTCACCGGAATAGGGTTAAGAGGCATTACCGAACAATAGAATCATTTCACAACCCATTTATGACACAAAGTCAATCATCATCATAATACATCAAACATAAACAATTAATCCCTTATTAAGGCGTATAAGTCCTAAAACACATGCTAGGGAGGGGTAGGGACTAAACCGAAACACGTACAGAAACTTCTCAGAAATTTAAAACTTTTCTAGGTTTTAGGGGATACACACCCGCGTGGATAGGCCGTGAGCCTCCCACGGCTGCTAGACACACCCGTGTGTCCTCTCCGTGGTCGAAACTGACCTTTGCTCCACGGCTACTAAGCACGCTCGTGTACTTTGGCCGTGGTCGATCCTGTCAAAAACCACACGGCTACCAGGCACGTCCGTGTCCCATGGCCGTGTGCTCTTAGGCCATATACTGACTTACGCCCACGGTCACTAGGCACGCCCGTGTGCCACAACCGTGTGGCAAAAATAGGCAATTTGCAAGGCCAAAATGCAACCCACATGGGTCAATCCTACAAGTACATTTGAGCATCTTTATACACACAATTTGGCAACCAATTTCATGTCCAATAATCATCATATCATCACATATAATCTCATTTCTAAGCATGCCATTTTATACAACCAAATTACATGTAAATCTAGGTATGAATCATCCATAACTTCACTAAATCACAAAGGCATTAATTCATCATTGAACTCACCATTTATAAGCTAATTCATTACCATCATGCTATATCAAAATATGCACCACATACCATATTCACTCATGCACATTACAAACATTTAGCTAGCCATATCACATAGCTATTTACACATCTCAAATATGAGTCAAAACAACTAGCCTATACATGCCATATTTCAACTATGTACATCTTTCCAAAAGTACCAAAATAGAATGCCGATAGTGTGATTGAGATGCTGACGATTCCCGAATCTGAGCTAGCTTTACAAACACTGCAAAGCAGAGAAACAAATCACACAGTAAGCTTTATAAAGCTTAGTAAGTTCGTTACATAAAACATCATATTAAACCAACTATCACATAGATTATTTCTCAAACAACTATGTACCATACCATATCAACTAATATGTTCTATTAACATTCCATGATCTCAATCATAATTCATCAACCACATAGGTTCCGAACGTACCTTAGCCAACACTTAGTTATCGATCACATACTACTAATCACTCACTGATTTCATTTCTATCAACTTTCGTCACTTCCTTAGTTCATTCGCACACTCAGTGCCCAAATCATTAGACGAAGCTTAGTAACATCGCACACTTAGTGCATTTTATACCAAACCGATTATATATTGGTATCGCACACACAGTGCCCACCACAAGGCTGAAGCTTATATTATTTCACACACACAGTGCTAACTATCTCGGTCCCATCTCTGGGAATGCACACTTAGTGCCACGTAACATCGAGCTCTTATATAGAATTCCTAAGGTATTAATTCCATACCATTCATTCCAAACATTAAACAGAGCTAAATATGATACACGTATTATGTCCGAACTTACCTCAGACGTCGAACTACCGAAGCGGTCGATTAATCGAGCACTTTATCTTTGCATCGATCTCGATCCGAACCTCTCCTCTCTTGGTCTATACAATTCAAATTCAGTCCATTCAATCTCCAAATCATTCATTTTAATCCAAACACACATATTTAGGGCATTTACATAATAGCCCTCACATTTTCACATTTCGACACTTCAGTCCTTATTTCACAAAATCACCAAATTCAAATAATTTCTCCTAGTACAAGCTTAGCCAAATTTTACTAATGTCTATACAAACCCAAGCATTTCATTTATTTCACATTTTAACCCTTCAATTTCTCATTTTCTCAATTAAGTCCAAAATACTCAATTTCACCAAAAATCTCAATACAAACTATGTTAATCCAACGCCAAGTTTTCATGTTTACTATCAACTAGCACATAGCTCAAATGTTCATCAAAGACTTATCACAAAAACTTCATCAATTCACAAAATTTCAACATGGGTTAGCTAAAGCACGAAGCAACGATTACATCGTAGAAATTATCAAAAACCGATCAAAAACATACCTTGAATTTGTATCAAAAGCTAGCCGAAATCTAGCTTTGTTTTCTTTCCTTTCTTTCCTTCAAAATTTGGCAATGTGGATGAACAAATACCACTATCCATTTCTTTTGTTTTATTATAAAATGTGTTAATATACATTTTACCATATTATCCTTTTTATTAACATAAAAGACAAATTAACAATAAGGTTATTATGTCATTTAACTAGCCACTAACTTGTAAATGGTTTATTAACAACATAAGGCCTCCACCTTAAAAAGCCATCACCAAATTGACACTTATGAATCAGCACACAGCTTTTACACCTTATGCAATTTAGTCCTTTTCATAAATCAGCGCACAATCGATAAAATTATCACACAGAATTTTCACACAGGCTATATCACATACTATTCACATAGAAAATATCATTAAAATATTTTTATGACCTCGAATTTGTGGTCCCGAAACCACACTGCTCGACCGTGGTCTAAACCAGTATTATTACACCAAACCTTTTTGCTGGTAAGATTTTTGGGGACGAAAATCCCTAAGGGGGAGAATTGTAACAGCCCGATTTAGGGCCTAGTCGAAATAGTGGTGCGAGACCACAAATCCAAAGTAGAAATATGTGTTTTATGATTTTTTTTTTTTTATGAGGCTTATGATGTGTTTGCATGATTGTGTGAAAATTTCATGAGGAAATTTTATTTATTAGAGAATAAATTGTCCATTAGGACCAAATTGCAAAGATTAGAAAATATGAGATTCTAGAAGATTTAAGTATGAAATAGAATCATAAAAAATTACTAGAGGTCCTTATGTAGCAATTAAACCATTATATGTTAAGATGGACAAAAATGGACAGGGGAAGGAAAAATCTTAAGAAAGAGGCCTTAAGGGTATTTTTGCCATTTGGTAAATAAAAAATTAAAAAGGGAAAACAAAGTCAACATTTTGCTCATCTTCTTCTCCCATGGCCGAAAATCACTAAGAAAGACATAGCTAGGGTTTGTTCAACTTTCAAGCTTGATAGTAAGTACCTCCTAGCCCCGTTTTTAGGGTTCTTTGTATTTCTGAGGTCCTCGTAGCTCGATTTAGCTATTTCTAGCTATATTTTGAGCTAGGGTTTATGTTCAAAAATTTACCCATGTATGAAATGCATGTATTTTAATGTTTTATGGAAGAATATGAAAGTTTGATGTATGATAAACATCTTTTCTAAGTGATTTTCATGAAAAATGCATAAAAAGACCAAATTGTAAAGGTTATAAAAATGGTCATACATAAGTGAAATAGTGAAAATTGGGAGCTGTTGTAGTTAAGAAAATAATTCGGTTAGGCTTAAAATACAAGAATGTTGAATAAAAATCATTTTACGAGCCTAGGGGTAAAAGTGTAATTATGTGAAAGTTTAGAGGTAAAATCATAATTTTGTCAAAGTATGATTCATGAGTCAATTTCATCAATGTGAGTATTAAACAAGTGAAATTATTATTATAGATCAAGAAACACGAAGCCCGGATCGAAACTGAGGCAAGAACAAAGTCGAGGACCAGATTGAACATATATACCTATTTTGAGTACCGAGGTAAGTTTGTGTGAAAATTTAAAGTTTCATAGTGTTTTTCTATTTTAAATTACTTATTATTATGGTAAAGAACATTATTCCCATGAAAGTTGACAAATGAAGCCTCGATGAGAACATGATGAGAATATGCTAAGTTGAAGTCCCGGTTGAAGATTCAAAATAACGAGGATTCAAAATAACGAGGATACTTATGTCACAACATGAGATAAGGAAGGTCACGTAAAAGACTATGTCTGGGACATGGCATCGGCACCGAACGTAGATCCATATACCATGTCTGGGATATTGCATCGGCATCGAACAAGGAAAGTCCCATATAAAACCATGTTTGGTACATGGCTTCGGCACCAAAGGAAGATCTCGTGTAAGACCATGTCTGGGACATGGCATCGACATCTATGTACGATCTCGTATAAGACCATGTCTGGACATGGCATCGACATCTAGTTAAGAGATCCCGTATAAGACCATATCATTCATTTTAATCCAAACACACATATTTAGGGCATTTTACACAATAGCCCTCACATTTTCACATTTTGTCACTTTATTTCTTATTTCATAAAATCAACAAATTCACATAATTTCTCCTAGTACAAGCTTAGCCGAATTTTACTAATGTCTATACAAACCCACATATTTCATTTATTTCACATTTTAACCCTTCAATTTCTTATTTTCTCAATTAAGTCCAAAATACTCAATTTCACCAAAAATGTTAATACAAACTATGTTAATCCAACCCCAAGTTTTCATGTTTACTATCAACTAGCACATAGCTCAAATGTTCATCAAAGACTTATCACAAAAACTTCATCAATTCACAAAATTTCAACATGGGTTAGCTAAAGCACGAAGCAACGATTACATCGTAGAAATTATCAAAAACCGATCAAAAACATACCTTGAATTTGTATCAAAAGCTAGCCGAAATCTAGCTTTGTTTTCTTTCCTTTCTTTCCTTCAAAATTTGGCAATGTGGATGAACAAATACCACTATCCATTTCTTTTGTTTTATTATAAAATGTGTTAATATACATTTTACCATATTATCCTTTTTATTAACATAAAAGACAAATTAACAATAAGGTTATTATGTCATTTAACTAGCCACTAACTTGTAAATGGTTTATTAACAACATAAGGCCTCCACCTTAAAAAGCCATCACCAAATTGACACTTATGAATCAGCACACAGCTTTTACACCTTATGCAATTTAGTCCTTTTTCATAAATCAGCGCACAATCGATAAAATTATCACACAGAATTTTCACACAGGCTATATCACATACTATTCACATAGAAAATATCATTAAAATATTTTTATGACCTCGAATTTGTGGTCCCGAAACCACTGTTCCGACCAGGGTCTAAACCAGGCTGTTACACCAAACCTTTTTGCTGGTAAGATTTTTGGGGACGAAAATCCTAAGGGGGAGAATTGTAACAGCCCGATTTAGGGCCTAGTCGAAATAGTGGTGCGAGACCACAAATCCAAAGTAGAAATATGTGTTTTATGATTTTTTTTTTTATGAGGCTTATGATGTGTTTGCATGATTGTGTGAAAATTTCATGAGGAAATTTTATTTATTAGAGAATAAATTGTCCATTAGGACCAAATTGCAAAGATTAGAAAATATGAGATTCTAGAAGATTTAAGTATGAAATAGAATCATAAAAAATTACTAGAGGTCCTTATGTAGCAATTAAACCATTATATGTTAAGATGGACAAAAATGGACAGGGGAAGGAAAAATCTTAAGAAAGAGGCCTTAAGGGTATTTTTGCCATTTGGTAAATAAAAAATTAAAAAGGGAAAACAAAGTCAACATTTTGCTCATCTTCTTCTCCCATGGCCGAAAATCACTAAGAAAGACATAGCTAGGGTTTGTTCAACTTTCAAGCTTGATAGTAAGTACCTCCTAGCCCCGTTTTTAGGGTTCTTTGTATTTCTGAGGTCCTCGTAGCTCGATTTAGCTATTTCTAGCTATATTTTGAGCTAGGGTTTATGTTCAAAAATTTACCCATGTATGAAATGCATGTATTTTAATGTTTTATGGAAGAATATGAAAGTTTGATGTATGATAAACATCTTTTCTAAGTGATTTTCATGAAAAATGCATAAAAAGACCAAATTGTAAAGGTTATAAAAATGGTCATACATAAGTGAAATAGTGAAAATTGGGAGCTGTTGTAGTTAAGAAAATAATTCGGTTAGGCTTAAAATACAAGAATGTTGAATAAAAATCATTTTACGAGCCTAGGGGTAAAAGTGTAATTATGTGAAAGTTTAGAGGTAAAATCATAATTTTGTCAAAGTATGATTCATGAGTCAATTTCATCAATGTGAGTATTAAACAAGTGAAATTATTATTATAGATCAAGAAACACGAAGCCCGGATCGAAACTGAGGCAAGAACAAAGTCGAGGACCAGATTGAACATATATACCTATTTTGAGTACCGAGGTAAGTTTGTGTGAAAATTTAAAGTTTCATAGTGTTTTTCTATTTTAAATTACTTATTATTATGGTAAAGAACATTATTCCCATGAAAGTTGACAAATGAAGCCTCGATGAGAACATGATGAGAATATGCTAAGTTGAAGTCCCGGTTGAAGATTCAAAATAACGAGGATACTTATGTCACAACATGAGATAAGGAAGGTCACGTAAAAGACTATGTCTGGGACATGGCATCGGCACCGAACGTAGATCCATATACCATGTGCGGGATATTGCATCGGCATCGAACAAGGAAAGTCCCATATAAAACCATGTTTGGTACATGGCCCGGCACCAAAGGAAGATCTCGTGTAAGACCATGTGCAGGACATGGCATCGACATCTATGTGCGATCTCGTATAAGACCATGTCCGGACATGGCATCGACATCTAGTTAAGAGATCCCGTATAAGACCATATCATTCATTTTAATCCAAACACACATATTTAGGGCATTTTACACAATAGCCCTCACATTTTCACATTTTGTCACTTTATTTCTTATTTCATAAAATCAACAAATTCACATAATTTCTCCTAGTACAAGCTTAGCCGAATTTTACTAATGTCTATACAAACCCACATATTTCATTTATTTCACATTTTAACCCTTCAATTTCTTATTTTCTCAATTAAGTCCAAAATACTCAATTTCACCAAAAATGTTAATACAAACTATGTTAATCCAACCCCAAGTTTTCATATTTACTATCAACTAGCACATAGCTCAAATGTTCATCAAAGACTTATCACAAAAACTTCATCAATTCACAAAACTTCAACATGGGTTAGCTAAAGCACGAAGCAACGTTTACAAAATTGTAGAAATTATCAAAAACTGATCAAAAACATACCTTCAATTTGTATCAAAAGCTAGCCGAAACCTAGCTTTGTTTTCTTTCCTTCCTTTCCTTTCTTTCCTTCAAAATTGGCAATGTGGATGAACAAATGCCACTATCTATTTCTTTTGTTTATTATAAAATGTATTAATATACATTTTACCATATTATCCTTTTTATTAACATAAAAGACAAATTAACAATAAGGTTATTATGTCATTTAACCAGCCACTAACTTGTAAATGGTTTATTAACAACATAAGGCCTCCACCTTAAAAAGCTATCAACAAATTGACACTTATGAATCAGCACACAGCTTTTACACCTTATGCAATTTAGTCCTTTTTCATAAATCAGTACATAATCGATAAAATTATCACACAGAATTTTTACACAGGCTATATCACGTACTATTCACACAGAAAATATCATTAAAATATTTTTACGACCTCGGATTTGTGGTCCCAAAACCATTGTTCCGACTAGGGTCTAAACCAGGCTGTTACAACTCTCCCCCTTAGGTATTTTCGTCCCCGAAAATCTTACTAGTGAATAGGTGTTGATATTGCTCTCTCATAATGTTCTCAGGCTCCCACGTAGCCTCTTTAACTCCATGTTTACACCATAATACTTTCACTAAGGAAATTTTCTTATTTCTTAACTCTTTGGTCTCTCGTGCCAAAATTTCGATCAGTTCTTCACTATACAAAAAATCTGACTGAATTTCAACCTCAATAGGAGCAATCACATGAGACGGGTCTGATCTGTATCGTCGAAGCATTGACACATGAAACACGTTATGAATCTTTTCTAACTTAGATGGCAATCTCAATCAATAAGCAAACGGCCCAATTCGATCAATAATCTCATACGGTC
Source organism: Gossypium bickii (assembly GCA_025503065.1). NCBI lineage: Eukaryota > Viridiplantae > Streptophyta > Magnoliopsida > Malvales > Malvaceae > Gossypium > Gossypium bickii. Next base: position 60,744,482 of record CP106709.1, read on the forward strand.
CGATGAACCTCGGACTTAGCTTGCCCTTTCGGCCAAATCAAAGTATTTTCTTCCACGAAGACACTTTCAGAAACACTTTATCACCAATTTCAAATTCAATATCCTTTCGTTTCAAATCTGCATAAGACTTCTGACGATCTGAGGCTGCTTTCAAATTATCACCAATTACTTTCACTTTCTGTTCAGTCTCTTTTATTAAATCAACCCCGTAAATCTTATTCTCACTCAACTCAGTCCAATACAATGGAGTTCGACACTTTCGACCATCAAGAGCCTCATAAGGTACCATTTTAATGCTAGATTGAAAACTTTTGTTATACAAAAACTCAATCAATGATAAATGCTTTTCCCACGTACTTTCAAATTCAACTATACAACATCTCAACACGTCTTCGAGAATTTGAATGATTCGCTCGGATTGACCATCCGTTTGCAGATGAAAAGCAGTACTGAAATGCAATTTTATGCCTAAAGCATCTTGCAATTTCTTCCAAAATCGTGAGGTAAATCTCAAATCTCTGTCAGACACTATAGATAACGGTACTCCGTGCAATCTCACAATCTCATCGATATACAGTTCAGCTAACTTATCTAAAGAATAATCGATTCTCACCGGAACAAAGTGAGTTGATTTCATCAATCTGTCCACTATCACCCAGATTGCATCTTTCTTACTCAGAGATAAGGGCAAACCCGACACAAAGTCCATCGTAATTCTCTCCTATTTCCACTCAGGAATCATAATCGGTTGTAACAAACCAGACGGAACTTGATGTTCAGCTTTGACTTTTTGACAAACTAAACATTTCGACACAAAGTCAGAAATGTCTCTTTTCATGCCATGCCACCAATAAAATTGTTTCATATCATCGTACATCTTCGTACTCCCCGGATGCATAGTTAAATGACTATTGTAAGCTTCATTCAAAATCATCGAAATTAATTTTGAATTCCTCGAAACACAAATCCGATCTCTAAATCTCAAATAATCATCACTACCAACTCGAAATTCTGATTCAGCATTCAATTCACATTGAGTTTGTTTAGCCATCATTTCAACATCATTTTTCTGAGCATCACAAATCTACTATACAAACATCGGCTTTACTTTCAATTCAGCTACAACCGCACTATCATCACATAGATCTATCTGATTACTCATAGCTCGTAAAGCATATAACGATTTTTGTCTCAAGGCATCAGCTACAACATTAGCTTTACCTGGGTGGTAATCTATCACAAGTTCGTAATCTTTCAATAATTCTAACCATCATCTCTGTCGCAAATTCAAGTCTTTCTGAGTCATCAAGTACTTTAAACTCTTATGATCAGTATAGATGTGACATTTTTCCCCCAAATAGATAGGGACGCCAAATCTTCAATGCGAACACAATCGCAGCCAATTCAAGATCATGCGTTGGGTAATTCTTTTCATGTGATTTTAACTGTCTCGAAGTGTAAGCAATGACTCTCCCTTCTTGCATCAGCACACAGCCCACACCATTCAATGATGCATCACTGTAAACTACGAACTCTTTGCCTGATTCGGGTTGAATCAACACTAGTGCTTCTGTTAACAACACTTTCAACTGTTTAAAACTCTGTTGGCACATTTCTGACCACTCAAATTTAACATCCTTCTGTAACAACTTCGTTAATAGAGTCGCAATCATCGAGAAGCCTTTCACAAATCGTCTATAATATCCTGCTAGTCCCAAAAAATTACGGACTTCAGAAACATTTCTCGGAAGCTTCCATTCTAAAATAGCAGAGATTTTACTCGGATCAACTCGTATTCCAGCAGCTGATACAATATGTCCCAGAAATCCAACCTCACGCAACCAAAATTCACGTTTGCTAAACTTTGCATATAACTGTTTCTTACGTAGAGTTTGTAGCACGATTCTCAAATGCTCAGCATGTTGCATCTCATCACACGAATAGATCAAAATATCATCAATGAACACCACCACAAAGCGTTCTAAATACGGTCTGAATATCTGATTCATTAGACCCATAAACATTGCGGGAACATTTGTTGGTCTGAAAGGCATCACTAAAAATTCGTAATGTCCTTACCTTGTTCTGAAAGCAGTTTTCAGCACCTCGGCTTCTTTAACTCTCAACTGATAGTAGCCTGATCTCAAATCTATCTTAGAAAACATTGTAGCTCCCTTCAGCTGATCAAACAAATCATCAATACGAGGCAACGGATATTTGTTTTTTATCATCACTTTGTTCAATTGTCGATAATCAATACACATTCTCATAGTTCCATCTTTCTTTTTCACAAATAACACAGGAACTCCCCAGGGTGAGAAACTCGGTCATGCAAATCCTCTATTAGTTAATTCTTGCAACTGCGATTTTAACTCTTTCAATTCTGTTGGTGCCATTCTATACGAAGCTATAGAAATGGGAGTGGTCCCCGGCACTAATTCAATACCAAATTCCACTTCTCAAATTGGAGGTAATCCCGGCAGCTCTTCAGGAAACACATCTAGAAACTCACATACCACAAGCACAGATTCAACTTTCTTTTCCAACACTTTTGTATAAATCACATACGCCAAATAAGCTTCACAACCTTTTCTCACATAATTTTTAGCTTTCATCGCAGATACAACAGCTGATAATCCTTTCATACCATTGGATTCTGTTCGAACTAACTCACCATTCTGACTCTTCAACTCAATACTCTTTCTTTTACAATTCACGATGGCATTATGCAGAGTAAGCCAATCCATACCGAGAATTATGTCAAACTCATTGAATGGTAGTAACATTAAATTGGCCAGAAAACATATATTACGAAACATAAACAGGCAATTCTTGTATATTTTATCCACCAGGGCGCATTTGCCTAAAGGGTTCGACACTCTAATTACAAATTCAGTAGACTCAACGGTAGAGTCTTATTCAATACTAAGTTCATACACACATAGGAATGAGTTGATCCTGGATCTATCAATGCAATGACATCAGTATCAAATAAGTGAAAGTACTGGTGATAACGTCTGGAAATGATGCTTCCTCTCGTGCACGTATAGCATAGGCTCGGGCAGGTGCTCTCACTTCTAACCTCACAGCTGTGTCAGTTGTCCCCCTCTGACTTTCACTCACATTTCTGATGTTTCTGGGTGTTCTACCTCTAGCCGTCACATTACTTGGTCTTTCATTCTGAACATTTTCCTCTTCTACCATCTTCGGGCAATCTCGAATCAAATAATCTCGGGATCCACATTTATAACAAACTCTATTGTTGTACTTGCCCCAGCACTCTCCCACATGTCGTCTTCCACACTGTCTGCACTCAGGTTTGTTACTCTTAACGCTACCAACACTTGATTCATTCAGAGCTTGAATTCGTGAACCAGTACTTTGTCTCGAACGATCTCTACTTGTATGTCCAAATGAAACATTTGAACGATTGCTTGCATCTCTATATCTCTTCGTTGAAGGTTGAGAGAACTTATTCATCGACCTCTTTCTTTCATCCCGAACCTCAGAATTGGCTTTCTTCTTTTCTTTACTAAGCTCCTCACCTTTGCATGCTCTTTCGACTAACACAACAAATTCATTTATATCAAGTATCCCAACCAACAATTTAATGTCTTCATTCAATCCCTCTATGAAACGTTTGCACATAGTAGCTTCGATCGAAACACACTCTCTCGCGTATTGACTCAATCTTACGAAATCCCGCTTGTATTCATTAACAGACAAATGACCCTGTTTCAATTCTAGAAACTCTTTACGTTTCTGATCAATGAAGCGTTGATTGATATACTTCTTTCTGAACTCAGCTTGAAAGAAGTCCCAGGTGATTCTCTCTCTCAGAACCACAAATATCAATGTTTTCCACCAGTTATAAGCCGTGTCTCTCAACAAGGAAGCTGCACACTTAATGCACTCATCAGGATTCAACGACATCTCATCGATTACTCTGATTGTATTCTCAAGCCAAAACTCGGCTCGCTCAGCATCGTCATCAGATGTGGCCCTAAACTCCTCAGCCCTGTATTTTTGAATCTTGTTTACAGGTGGTTTATTCAATCTGATCAGATCTACAACTTGTGGCACAACAAGTACTTGTGGAGGTGGAGGTTGTGGAGCAGCCGGATTCGTTCGAACGAACTCCGTAAACCACTCGCTCATCATTCGGAAGAAGGCTTGCTTAGCCTCTCCTCCCTCATCACTATCATTCGGCCTAGATGTGGCCAGTGCTGTCCCTTGAGCAGGAGCAGGCGCATTGCTTTAAACATCGTCAACAAATGCTCGATCGGGATCCATTGCTATATGAAAAGACATTTTCAACTGTCAGAATTCATCACATATTTTCAAAAGTACCAAAATAGAATGCCGATAGTGTGATTGAGATGCTGACGATTCCCGAATCTGAGCTAGCTTTACAAACACTGCAAAGCAGAGAAACAAATCACACAGTAAGCATTATAAAGCTTAATAAGTTCGTAACATAAAACATTATACTAAACCAACCATCACATAGATTATTTCTCAAACAACTATGTACCATACCATATCAACTAATATGTTCTATTAACATTCCATGATCTCAATCATAATTCATCAACCACATAGGTTCCGAACGTACCTTAGCCCACACTTAGTTATCGATCACATACTACTAATCACTCACTGATTTCATTTCTGTCAACTTTCGTCACTTCCTCGGTTCATTCGCACACTCAGTGCCCAAATCATTAGACGAAGCTTAGTAACATCGCACACTTAGTGCATTTTATATCAAACCGATTATATATTGGTATCACACACACAGTGCCCACCACAAGCTTGAAGCTTATAATAATTCGCACACACAGTGCCAACTATCTCGGTCCCATCTCTGGGAACGCACACTTAGTGCCACGTAACATCGAGCTCTTACATAGCATTCCTAATGTATTAATTCCATACCGTTCATTCCAAACATTAAACATAGCTAAATATGATACACGTATTATGTCCCAACTTACCTCAGACGTCGAACTACCGAAGCGGTCGATTAATCGAGCACTTTATCTTTGCACCGATCTCGATCCGAACCTCTCCTCTCTTGGTCTATACACATTCAAATTCAGACCATTCAATCGCCAAATCATTCATTTTAATCCAAACACACATATTTAGGGCATTTTACATAATAGCCCTCATATTTTCACATTTCGACACTTTAGTCCTTATTTCACAAAATCACCAAATTCAAATAATTTCTCCTAGTACGAGCTTAGTCGAATTTTACTAATGTCTATACAAACCCAAACATTTCATTTATTTCACATTTTAACCCTTCAATTTCTCATTTTCTCAATTAAGTCCAAAATACTCAATTTCACCAAAAATCTCAATACAAACTATGTTAATCCAACGCCAAGTTTTCATATTTACTATCAACTAGCACATAGCTCAAATGTTCATCAAAGACTTATCACAAAAACTTCATCAATTCACAAAATTTCAACATGGGTTAGCTAAAGCACGAAGCAACGATTACAAAATCGTAGAAATTATCAAAAACCGATCAAAAACATACTTGAATTTGTATCAAAAGCTAGCCGAAATCTAGCTTTGTTTTCTTTCCTTTCTTTCCTTCAAAATTTGGCAATGTGGATGGACAAATACCACTATCTATTTCTCTTGTTTTATTATAAAATGTATTAATATACATTTTACCATATTATCCTTTTTATTAATATAAAAGACAAATTAACAATAAGGTTATTATGTCATTTAACTAGCCACTAACTTGTAAATGGTTTATTAACAACATAAGGCCTCCACCTTAAAAAGCCATCATCAAATTGACACTTATGAATCAGCACACAGCTTTTACACCTTATGCAATTTAGTCCTTTTTCATAAATTAGCACACAATCGATAAAATTATCACACAGAATTTTCACACAGGCTATATCACATACTATTCACACAGAAAATATCATTAAAATATTTTTATGACCTCGAATTTGTGGTCCGAAACCCCTTTGTTCGACCAGAGTGAGTCTAAACCAGTACATTACACCAAACCTTTTTGCTGGTAAGATTTTTGGGGACGAAAATCACTAAGGGGGAGAATTGTAACAGCCCAATTTAGGGCCTAGTCGAAATAGTGGTGCGAGACCACAAATCCAAAGTAGAAATATGTGTTTTATGATTTTTTTTTTTTTGAGGCTTATGATGTGTTTGCATGATTGTGTGAAAATTTCATGAGGAAATTTTATTTACTAGAAAATAAATTGTCCATTAGGACCAAATTGCAAAGATTAGAAAATATGAGATTCTAGAAGATTTAAGTATGAAATAGAATCAGAAAACATTACTAGAGGTCCTTATTTAGCAATTAAACCATTATATGTTAAGATGGTCAAAAATGGACATGGGAAGGAAAAATCTTAAGAAAGAGGCCTTAAGGGTATTTTTGCCATTTGGTAAATAAAAGATTAAAAAGGGAAAACACAGTCAACATTTTGTTCATCTTCTTCTCCCATGGCCGAAAATCACTAAGGAAGACATAGCTAGGGTTTGTTCAACTTCCAAGCTTGATAGTAAATATCTCCTGGCCCCGTTTTTAATGTTCTTCGTATTTCTGAGATCCTCGTAGCTCGATTTAGCTATTTCTAGCTATATTTTGAGCTAGGGTTTATGTTTAGAAATTTACCCATGTATCAAATGCATGTATTTTAATGTTTTATGGAAGAATATGAAAGTTTGATGTATGATAAACATCTTTTTCTAAGTGATTTTCATGAAAAATGCATAAAAAGACCAAATTGTAATGGTTATAAAAATGGTCATACATAAGTGAAATAGTGGAAATTGGGGGCTATTGTAGTTAAGAAAATAATTCGACTAGGCTTAAAATACAAGAATGTTGAATAAAAATCATTTTACGAGCCTAGGGGCAAAAGTGTAATTATGTGAAAGTTTAGGGGCAAAATCATAATTTTGTCAAAGTATGGTTCATGAGTCAATTTCATCAATGTGAGTATTAAACAAGTGAAATTGTTATTATAGATCAAGAAACACGAGCCCGAATCGAAACCGAGGCAAGAACAAAGTCGAGGACCAGATTGAACATCTACACCTATTTTGAGTACCAAGGTAAGTTTGTGTGAAAATTTAAAGTTTCATAGTGTTTTTATATTTTAAATTACTTATTATTATGGTAAAGAACATTATTCCCATGAAAGTTGACAAATGAAGCCTCGATGAGAAAATGATGAGAATATGCTAAGTTGAAGTCCCGGTTGAAGATTCAGAATAACGGGGATACTTATATCACAACATGAGATAAGGAAGGTCACGTAAAAGACCATGTCTGGGACATGGCATCGGCACTGAACATAGACCCATATAAAACTATGTCTGGGATATGGCATCGGCATCGAACAAGGAAAGTCCCATATAAAACCATGTCTGGTACATGGCTTCGGCACCAAAGGAAGATCTCGTGTAAGACCATGTCTGGGACATGGCATCGACATCTATGTACGATCTTGTATAAGACCATGTCTGGGACATGGCATCGACATCTAGTTAAAACATCCCGTGTAAGACCATATCTGGGATGTGGCATCGGCATCAAGAGGTGATCCCATGTAAGACCATATATAGGATATGGAATTGGCATCGTGATACATGTATGATGAGATTGAGTATCCTCCGATATTCCGAGTAGTTCAACAGGAAAAAGAGCTAAGAATGTAAAGATGATAACGAGATAAGTTATACGAGGATGATAAAGAGTTTCATTTAAGTTAAGGATGATAATGACTTAAGTTTATGTTCAAGATAGCATAAGTGCTAAATTATGTGTTGAGGTGATATTAGTACCATGAGTAAAATACAAGTTAAGAAAATCGCAATGTGATATGTGATGGGTAAGAATAAGTATGAGTAAGTATGTCAAAGTACTTGAGAACTTGTGTTTGTTATTATTTTATGAGATGAATGAATTTTACTACGAGTACTTATATTGCTATTTTAATTCATGCAAACTTACTAAGTTATATGCTTACTCCTCTCTTTTCCCTCTTCCTTGTAGCATTGCTAAGCCAGCTCGGGTATAGTAAAGTTGATTTATTTTGAGTATGGCATGTATAGGAACTTGGTCATCTTGTGTTATGTCTTATTTGGAAGCCAAAGTGTTGGCTACTAATGTTACACACTCATTTTGTAAATGGCCGTTGGGAACTGGCCAATATTTTTCAAGTTTCATATATTTAATGACGATGAGTTTATGAAGTGAAAGTTCATGCAATTGATGGAGTGAAATATGAAGTGTATGAATGATAATTAGTGATTCTTCATAGTGTACTATTGTCATGTTATGTGTTGCTTGTGTAGGTATATGTATGTTTATGTTTCAGGGTGGCAATTGGCTTGAAAAATAGCCTTATAATTGTCCACACTGGTAGACACACGGACGTGTGTCTAGGCCGTGTGTGACACACAGTCAACCCCATGGGTGTGTTGATAGGCCGTGTGTCCCCCGTATCCAATTGTGAGAATTCGATTCGTCACACGGTCCAGCACACGTGTGTGTGCCTAAGCCGTGTGCCCTTAAGAGGTTTTTGACGTCATAAACAGCATACCCAGGTTTTTCACACACAGGTGAGGACACGAGCATGTCTAGGCCGTGTGAGGAACACAGGCGTGTGTCCGGTCGTGTGAAAACCCCTGTAGGTTTGAAATGAAAAATAAATCCCACACAGGCTAGGAACATGGGCATGTGTGACCACACGGCCTACCCACATGGGCGTGTTCTATTTCACAGGGACATGTGGCCCTATTTAGGCAAAAACTTTCTAAGAGCGAAAAAGTTTCTAGTTTACTTCTGAAACCTTCCGTAAGTATGTTTAGGGCCTCGTAGGCCCATTATAAGGATGTTATGTATATGAATGAAAAGCTTTAAGTTGAAATGTAATTTTATAACCCATTAATGTATGTTCAAGCAAATTAAGCATGGTAACGCCTCATATCCGATTCCGGCGTTGAACACGGGTAAGGGGTGTTACAACCATTTCTCAACTATATTGTGTTTTTATTTGCCAAATTGTTAATATAATTTTACAAATAAAGTGACTTAGGACAAATACAATTCCTGTGGAGACGATAACTCGATACTTACTTATTACTTGATAACGACTGTGTACACTTGCACAAACCTAGACGTTACAAGTTTTTGGTGCCGTTGCCGGGGATTGTCAATTGTTGCCATAGTCATTTTTTCGTAAAATTATTTATTTTCAATTTGATTTATTTCTAACATTACTAACTTATTCTTATTAATTTTTTTATTTTCTTTTCAGATGTTTATGAGCATAGATCAAATTATTGATTTACTCCCTGTAGACCCTGAAATTGAGTGAACTTTCAGACAAAGAAGACATGAACAAACAGCTCAAAGACAATTCAAGATGGACCTTGGAAATTAGAATCAAGACCAATGTAATGAAGCCAGTCATGTACGAAATCCCATCCTCATTGCCGATGATAAGGATCACTGCATCAGACAATATGCTGTGCCACTTTTCAGTGAGTTAAATCTAGGAATTAGAAGGCCAGATATTGAGGCAACCCAATTTGAATCGAAACCAGTGATGTTTCAAATGCTCCAAATGGTGGGCCAAGTCAGTGGTATGCCTACGGAATACCCACATCTCCACCTTCGATTGTTTATGGAGGCGAGTGATTCATTCACGATAGCCAGTGTGACTGAAGATGCACTAAGGTTGAAGTTGTTTTCGTACTCGTTGAAAGGTTGAGCACGAGCATGGCTTAATTCATTGCCACCAAGTTCCATATCTACATGGCAAGAATTAGCAAAGAGATTTTCAGTTAAGTATTTCCCACCTAGCAAAAGCGCTAAGTTGAGTAACGAGAACACAACTTTCCAACAATTGGATGATGAGTCTTTATATAAGGCTTGGAAACGATCCAAGGAGTTACTTCGTAAGTGCCCTCATCATGGGATTCCTTATTATATCCAATTGGAGACATTCTATAATGGTCTCAATGCACATACAAGATTGATGGTAAATGCTTCCGTGAATGGTGTAATTTTGTCTAAGTCTTATAATGAGGCTTATGCGATCATCGAAAGGATTGCAAGTAATAACTATCAATGGCTAACAAATCAAATAGCTTCAGGAAGACGTGTAGCCGAAGTTTATGAAGTTGACGCCGTCACTTTGTTATCTACTCAGGTATCGTCTATTTCCTCTATGTTAAAACAGTTTACCGTTAATAGTGCTAATAATTTTACAGCTCAGCCACCAAGTCTGTTTGAAGTAGTTTCCTGTGTGTACTGCAGGAAAGGTCATTCTTTTGAGAATTGTCCATCAAATCCTGAGTTAGTGTACTATGTGGGGAACCAATATCAAAATAGGAGTGGACAAGGACCCCAGTCCAACTTTTACAATCCTTCATGGCGTAATCATCCTAACTTTTCTTGGAGCAATCAAGGAAATGGACCGAACAACAACTTATTGCAGCAAAGACCCAACCAGTCTCAAGGGTTTAATCAGCAAGCTCTAAAACCACCTCAAGCTGAGGCATCAAATAGTTTGGAGAACTTGTTGAAAGTGCACATGGCAAAGAATGACGCTTTGATCCAAAGCAAAGCAGCAACACTGAAAAATTTGGAAAACCAAATGGGTCAGTTAGCTATGGAGCTACGTAATAGACCTCAAGGAACCTTGCCGAGTGATACTGAGAATCCAATAAATTTCAGTAAAGAACATATCAAGCAGTGGCACTGAAAAGTGGTAAAATTCTAGAACCCCGATTGATTGATGTCGAAGATAAACCCGTTTAGGAGAATCAACCAGCTGTTGAAATTCCTATACCAAACGAATCAGAATCTGCAAAGTCTGACAAGGTAAACCCTGACTTAGTGAATTCAGATATTTTAACATCTTCTTTGGATGCAGATTTACCTACTTAAAAAAGTTTACCGATTCAATCGGAAGTTCCATCACCTCTATATCCGCAAAGATTACAACAACACAAGCAGAAATAGGAGGTGCAATTCAAGAAGTTTTTGGATGTTCTGAAGTAGTTACACATCAATATTCCATTGGTGGAGGCTTTAGAACAAATGCCAATTATGTGAAGTTTATGAAGGATATACTATCCAAAAAGAAACAACTGAGTAAGTATGAGACTGTTGCCTTGATAATGGAGTGTAGTGCATTCCTGCAGAATAAACTGCCACCGAAATTGAAAGACCCAGGAAGCTTTACTATACCCTGTAACATTAATGAATCTTACTGTGGTAAAGCTTTGTGTGACTTTGGAGCGAGTATCAACTTGATGCCTAAGTCTATTTTCAAGATGTTAGGGATAGGTGAGGTAAGACCTACAACTGTGACGCTTCAGCTAGTGGATCAATCTTCAGCATATCCCGAAGGAAAGATCGAGGATGTTTTGGTACGAGTCGGTAAATTTATTTTTCCTGCTGATTTCATTGTCTTAGATTTTGAAGCAGACAAGGAAGTGCCGATCATCCTTGAGAGACCTTTCTTAGCCAAGGGAAGAACGTTAATTGGCGTGCAGAAAGGTGAACTCACCATGCGAGTTCAAGACGATCAGGTAACTTTTAACATTCTTAAAGTGATGAAATCTCCCGATCCAGTAAAAGAGTGTTCAGTTATGGAAGAGATAGAAAGCTTGATTTCTATGGAAAGTAATTTTAAAGAAGATCCATTCGTGAAAGCCTTAGATCTTGACCCTTTGGAAGATAAAAAGGGTGAAGAAAACATGGCTTTGATAGAAGCCAATCAAAGAAATTTTATTCAATCCACACGGTTTGAACCGTTGGAGTTGGAAGTCAGAGAATTTTTGCAACCCAAGTTGTCAATTGAAGAACCACCTAAACTCGAACTAAAGGTACTTCCTTCCCATTTGAAAAACGTTTATTTAGGTGGCTGTTCTACTTTGGCTGTGATTATTTCAGCGGAACTGACGAAAGATCAAGAGGTAATTGCTGTTCTAAAGAAATTTAAGAAAGCAATTGGTTGGAGCATAGCTGATATTCAAAGTATAAGCCCTTCTTTTTGCATGCATAAAATCATTTTAGAAGAAAGTCAAAGAGCTCGAATTGATGGGCAAAGGAGGCTCAATCCTATTATGAAAGAAGTTGTGAGAAAGGAAGTGATCAAATGGTTAGATGCAGGAATCATCTATCCTAGTTCAGATAGTTTGTGGGTAAGTTTGGTGCAGTGTGTGCTGAAGAAAGGTGGAATTATGATTGTTGAAAATGAGCGTAACGAGTTAATTCCAACGAGAACTGTTACCGGTTAGAGAATCTGTATTGATTACAGAAAGTTGAATAAAGCCACTCGGAAGGACCATTTCCCATTGCCTTTTATGGATCAGATGTTAGATCGACTGGCGGGTAATGAATTCTATTATTTTTTAGATGGCTATTCGGGATATAACCAAATAGTTGTAGCCCCAGAGGACCAACATAAAACAACTTTACTTGTTCATACGATACGTTTGCTTTTAGGCGAATGCCTTTTGGTTTATGCAATGCACTTGCAACTTTTCAACGATGCATGATGGCAATATTTACTGATATGGTTGAAAATTTTGTTGAGGTTTTCATGGATGATTTTTATGTTTTTGGTAACACTTATGATATCTATTTGAGTAATTTGGCTAAGGTACTAAAGAGATGCGAAGAGACAAATCTTGTCCTTAATTTGGGAAAATGTCATTTTATGGTCAAGAAAGAGATTGTCTTAGGTCATAAGATCTCAAAGAAAGGAATTGAAGTCGATAAAACAAAAGTGGACGAAATTGAAAGATTACTGGCCCCAATGAATGTGAAAGGAGTCAGAAGTTTCTTAGGCCATGCCGATTTTTACCGAAAATTTATCAAAGATTTCTCGAAAATTTCTAAACTATCGTGTTTGTTGTTAGAGAAAGATACAGTGTTTGATTTCAACAAAGCATGTTTGGAAGCTTTTGAAGATCTAAATAAGCGGTTAATCTCAGCCTCAAAAATCATTACACCTAATTGGAACTCACATTTTGAGTTAATCTGCGATGCAAGTGACTATGCCACCGGAGCTGTGATGGGTCAAAGAATAAACAAAGTGTTTCACCCTATTTACTATGCAAGTAGAACTTTGATAGGAGCCCAACTCAATTATACGGTAACCCAAAAGGAACTCTTCGCTATAGTTTTTTCTTTGACAAATTTCGCTCATATCTTATAGGTACCAAAGTTACAGTATTTACTGACCATGTGGCCATTAAATACTTGCTCACGAAGAAAGATGCAAAACTGAGGCTAATTCGTTGGATACTTTTACTCTAAGAATTTGACCTTGAGATCCAAGACAGAAAAGGTGTCAAAAATCAAATAGCTGATCATCTGTCGAGGTTGGAGCAAGATGAGGTAACTCGATCATGTGTACCTATCAACGAGAATTTCCCAGATGAATAGTTATTTGAGGTAAATCGAATTCATGAAATACCTTGGTTTGTTGATTTTGCCAATTATCTTGCATGTGGAATAATTCCTTGAGAAATGACATACCAACAAAGAAAAAAATTCATTCATGATAGTCAGTATTATCTTTGGGAGGATCCATTTTTGTTTAAACAATGTGCAGATAATATAATCAGAAATGTGTAGCTGAAAGCGAGATTGCTGAGATCTTGTATCATTGCCATTCATCTCCAAGTGGGGGACACTTTGGTGGTTCACATACTGTAGCAAAGATTTTACAAGCAGGTTTCTTTTGGCCTACACTATTTAAAGATGCTTATGCTTATGTGAAGAACTGTGATAAACGCCAAAGGATTGGAAATATATAAAGGAGGAATGAGATGCCCTTGATAAATATTTTGGAGATTGAATTATTTGACGTATGGGGCATTGACTTCTTAGGCTCGTTTCCTTCTTCGTATGGGAACAAATACATCTTAGTTGATGTGGACTATGTATCCAAGTGGGTTGAAGTTGAAGCATACCCCACAAATGATGCTAAGGTAGTCATGTGATTCCTACATAAGCATGTGTTTACACGATTTGGGACATCAACAGCAATTATTAATGATGAAGGTTCTCACTTTGTGAACCAATGGATTAAGTGGTTGCTTGACAAATATGATGTGAAGCACAAGATTGCTATTGCCTATCACCCCCAGTCTAATAGGCAAGTTGAAAGAGTGAATTGTGAAATCAAAGGTATCCTTGAAAAGGTAATATGCCCTAGCAGAAAATATTGGTCTTGAAGGCTCGATGACACATTATGAGCCTATCGAACAGCATTTAAGACTCCGTTAGGAATGACTCCTTATCAGCTAGTCTTTGGAAAGGCATGTCATTTGCCAATAGAGTTGGAGAATAAAGCTCACTGGGCTTTGAAGCAGTTGAACTTTGATCTTAATCAAGCCAGTGAGAGAAGAATGTTACAACTTGATAAGTTGGAAGAGTTGAGGTTGTTTTCCTATGAGAATGCGAAAATGTGTAAAGAAAGATCAAAGAGATGGCATGATAGTCATATACAACCTCGCGAGTTTAAAGAAGGCCAGAAAGTTTTGTTATTAAATTCAAGGTTGAAGTAATTTCCTAAGAAGCTTAAACCCCGATGGAAAGGACCTTATACCATCTACCGAGTTTATCCTTATGGAGCTATTGAATTATACAACAATTACGGTGGTACATTGAAATTTAATGGTCAATGTCTCAAACACTACTGGGATGGTGAAGTTGAGCGAGTTGAATCCTCGTTCAAATTAACAGACCCTTAATTTTTCATGAACTCATTTTGTAAATAAATAAATAATTAGAACTTATTTTCTTAACTTATTACATTTAATTAATTCTATCTAAGGAGATTGGAACTTAAGCGGGACCGCTGTGACCCCTCTAACCTTTCCTGGAAATTAATTTAATGTAATTTGTTAAGAAGAAATTTTCTAATTAAGATTTAAAATTATTAAGTTTCATTTGTTCCTTTTAAATTTTAACTTTTATGTTAATAAAGGGGGTCAAATTTGACCCAAGTACTAATCAGTTTTTTTTTAAGATACAATCTGAGTTTGAGGCCCAAAACAGTAAAAAGGAGGGAAAAATGCATGCCTTGCCATCACACCCGTTACTTACCGCCCAAGTAACCCTAATGTAGCTAAATTTTTGCTACATGTTGCCCTGATTTTTCCCTATATAAACCCCTCTCTATTCTACTAATTTTCATATCCCTCAAAGTAATTTGCTTACACCCTAAATCTCCCTTTTGTGCCGTCAACCTCAAATCTCGAAAGAAACCCTAGTTCTCTTCCCTTTCTGCCAAAATTCCCTATTGTTGTCGCAAAGAGATTGCCGAAGCACCACCATTTCTGTAGCACACCGTTGTCACCATCACACCCCACCGTTGTTGTGGCACGTTGTCATCGCCGCCGCACCATCCTTGCCGTAGCAAGATTTTTGCCGATTTCTGTTTTCTCTCTTGTGCAGAAACTTTGTCAAATTTTTGGAAAAAAGATACCATGTCTCGCAAAAGAACCAGATCTTCAAAGACTACTCCTGAAAACCCGATTTTGGTCGATAAAGAAGTGAAAGAGAGATTTGATTCAATCTTCAAGCATCAACCTATGATGCCGGAAAAAGGTATTGACTTGAAGAGTAATGATTTGATGGTTGTTCCTATACCGATTAGAAAGAAAATCAACGCTCTCAAGTGGGAACAATTTTGTGATGCTCGTTCACTTCCCGATGATGAACTAGTTCGAGAATTCTATGCTGGTTTGACTACGTAAAATGCTACTGAAGTCATCGTTCGAAAGAAAAAGGTACCTCTTACTTCTAAGTCCATCAATGATTTGTTTAATTTACCTGATGTTGAAGAAGATGAGTACTACCCTATGATGAACAATATCAATTGGGATTTTCTTCAACAAGTGCTTGATGTTGTGACAAATCCGAGATCCCAATGGATTATAAGAAAGTATGGGAGCCATTCTTGTCAAAGAGAATACTTAAAACCAGTAGCAATGGATTATAAGAAAGTATGGTTTTATTTCGTTTGCTACAGTTTCATGCCTATCTCACATAGTTCCACCATCTTGATGGAACGGATGCTTTTGTTATATGCAATATTGACAGAAAATTCCATTAATGTTGGGAAAATTATCCTCAAGGAGATTCACAATTGTGCTAAAAAGAAGGCAAGAAGTGCTTATTTGTAACACCCCAAACCCGGCCCAATTGCTACGACCAGATCTGGTATGTTACGGGTTAAACTTTAAAAACTTTGCTTTGAAGGGTTTTGAAACCTCGGTTGGTTTGTAGAAATATTCGTTGGATAAGTGTCAATTGAAGAAAACCGTTGTAGTTTTTTTTTTTCTATTAAAAATCTCCTGTTTGAAAAGCCCATTATATTTCTTGTATAAATGAAACTTTGAACACAAATTTATAAATGTAAACATCATCAAATCTAAATCAAATCACTAAGCTAGGGAGGCCTTATTACAAAAATAGTCCCAAAAATTATAACTTAGATAAACACCCGAAATAGTTTCTGAAAACAAATAACGTGATGGCCCCTCGAATCCGTCTCGGCTCCCATGTCCACGATCTACTGCTCATCTGAAAGAGTAGAGAAAAATGAAAGGGTGAGCCACCAAGACTCAGTGTATAAATCCCGAAACACACAACGACCTGAGGCCCACAAACACATTATGGGCCTTGGCCCATACATTATGGCAACAACATACATACATATTAAATGATGAATGGTACTGGCCCAACCCATCCTAAAAGTCCATCCTCTACACACCAACTCGTACCAACCATCACACCTCGGGGATTTCTACAATCAACCCACCAACCGCTACACACCATATCGACAGCCGTACTGCCTATTCCTATTAATCATGAATCATTTAAGTGTGGCTTTGCCACCGATCACTATGTAACCTAACATCTGAATTCGTGGTTTAACCACCGATCACCAAGTGACCTATCATGCTCTTCCCCTTCATTCTCATAATCTGACCCCATGCATACACTCATGAAAAAAAATGAAAACATCATACCATCTTTAAGAAAACAGGCTTTCGTATATATCGATACCCATAGAGAGACTTCTATGATTACGTACCTAGCATCCTTTGCCTAACCCTTTTCGGGTTTTATTTGACTGTCCATACAGCCTTTTTCCGGCTTTTAGCCCATAACATATTTTTAGTACAGATTACTATATAGCCTTATTTCAGTTTTTAGCCCATAACATATATTTAGTACAGATTAATTAGTGTGTTAGGGATCTATACACCTGATTACAGTCAAGACGAGACCCTCTATGTCGACACTATCAAAAGCCGATACGACTGCTAACTGTCTAAGATGTTGTTCAGAAGCCAGTCCACAACCCGATGGCCAATCTCGAACTGCCGACACTGCCCGCTTCTTAAACTTAGGGATTGGGTTTACAGATCCAATCCCCTCCTTCGCCTGAACGACATGTTATTCCATCAGAAGACCTTATCAATTGCTACCATCACAATATATGGTTGTTAATCCATATCATAGGGTTAAGATTATGATATACAACCTAACGAAAATCTAAAGTAACCCCTTACCTTGAAATCCCAAAAATAGGTATGAGACTTAGAGACTTAGTGGTTTCCGGCTTTTGGAATCTGAATGATTCGATCTACTCCTGTTTTCCTGAGATATCGCCCCAAAATGTGAACACAAGACAATCAAAATGTTACTCAATGGATAACCTTGCCACATCGATTAGCCTTTCAACTTTGGCCTCTAAAAACTGAAAGAGAAGAAGTGAAGGAAGAATTCGGCACTTACCTTAACACAGGAAATTCGGCAACTCTTAGAGAATTCTGGCTTTTGAGAAGATCAAAAAGGAAAGATGATCTCAAGAGATCTATGTAGACTCGGCTTTGATGAAGAAATCGGCAAGGAGAAAATAATAGCAATGACTATTTGGCTTATAGGAAAAGAATGGAGAAGAGAATTAAAATTAAGAGTTTCGGCTTTTGCATAAAAGTGAAGATGAGAGAATGGGATTTAGGAATTTCGGCTTTTGCAGGGAATGGGAGAAAAGAAGGAAAGAAAACCCAAATGTCAAAATTGAAGAAGAGAATGGAAGAATAAACCCTAAATGCCCAAAATAAAAGATATCCCCCTTACTTAACCCTAAATTTCGAAACCTACTCCCTAAAAATCGAAAATGCCGCTTTTTAAAACTAAAACTAGGCTACTAGTCAAGGGAAATTTTGGCACCCCTTGCACTTACCAAAACCGATTCTCCTCCCCCTCAGTATTGGAATTTCAGCCACCACTGTGACCAGCAGATAAAACCTATCTTTTCTCCTCTATCTTAATCTATTCACACCTCTAGAAGAAACCTAGATAACACCACCTCTTCCTTCTTTTATCAGCTCATTATCCCCATTATCCATGTCATTTAATCCACCTATTTCCTAGCCCCATTGCCATCCCAACTAGCTTCCCTTTAATTGCTGAAAATGGCTCAAAGACATGGGCTTCTTACGACCAAAACTTGGGCCTCTTCAACTGCTAATGGCGCCACCTTATAACTCCTTTGCAGCGCCACTTGCTACTGGGCCACAAGCCCACTTTGTAATTTAAACCCCAGATATTATCTTTTAAACCCTATAGTGCCCCAAATAGAAAATTTAACCAAGGCCTCGACCCCATCCTGAGCCCAATTTGGACACCTAACACTTAAATTAACACATTAAACATATCCACAATAAACGCATAAGCCCATAAATTCAGGATGTTACATTATTTCCCATCATTAATCACTTCACTTTGCTTAAAGGCTTGTATTAAAACACAAGCAAATCTGAATAGGCAATATGTTCAAGGATGCATTACAAATTATGATCTTGAAAGATTAGTAGAGAGGGTACAAGAGCTGAATCAAGGTGAGCAAGAAGAGCCAACTGAGCCAGAGACCGAGAAGTCAACAGATGGAACTGAAACTGAAGCTAATTCAGTTACAAGCATTGAAGAGGAAGAATATGATAAGGAACCAAACATTCCTAAACCAAGGGTTGAGCCAGAAGAAGAACCAGTCAAGCTAAGTGTTGAACCTGAATATACAACTCCCATGCCGACTTCTGTAAGTACTTCAAGGAAATCAAAGTTGTCAGTTTTGATGGATATATGCAAATTCATGCACAATCAACAACGAACTTACTAGAAATATGCAAAAATTAGAGATGACTCAATTCGAAATACTTTTAAGAATATCTCTAATACTTTTGTTCTTGAGTTCCCAGATGTTATCTTTGAGACATGGACGGAAGATACTGAAGATTCAAGTAGAGATGGAGATAAAGAAGACAAGGGGAATGAGTCAGAAAAATAAAAGGGGGATTCTTGTCTTGTTATTTATTTAATTATTTTTAGGTCCTTAGGAATTTATTTCTTTCGTAATTAGGATTTAATTTCTACATAATCAAACATAGCAAGCATGAACAAACTTAACACTTCTTTAGAAAGAATAAGACTAAGTGATGTGGTAATGGGAATGAACATGTATAGGATTGGGTTATTAAAGAAGACTTGGTATTTAAGCAGCTTAATGACTCACCTCTCTTTCTTTACAACCCTACCTGGTCTTCAGTTATCATTCATTACTTTGTTCTTGCAATGATGACATTGCTTCCTTTTAAAGGGGGTTAAGGCAAATAAATTGCTCAAACTTTTAAATTTTTTCAAGTATGTTTCAATCATTTCTTTCATAAGTATGTTTTAATAAATGAATGTTTAGAGATTTTTTTGTTACTGAGATAGTTTGTATACAAGTATGAATGATGATTTTATCTAAGTGAAAGTATGTTACCATGAAGAATGGAATGCTTGTATGATCTTAGCCTTAGTAATGTTTGCCATGAAAACTTAGTTTCTTTTGAGATTAGACATGCATGAAAGTTTATATCTTTAGAATTGACTTAGTAACTTTCTTGAGGCTAAATCCTAGGGGACATCAAATCTAAAATGCTATAGGCACTATTTCTTTGGACTGTTTGAGCCTTTTCAAGCCAACCCTATGATATTAGACCCTTGAAACTGTAATTTTGAGCTTAAAGGCCTGTTTTTTGCAATGAACCTACATTATAAGCCAATTACCATCTTTTAAAAGTTATCCTAATTTTGTGAACCTATCTTAACTAAAGTTGTCTTGGGAATCAACATTTGAGGAAATTTTCATAAAGATGTATGTGCTCATGCTTAAAAAAAAAGCAAAGAAAAGTTTGCTCAGTCTCCAAAAAGGAAAAATGCATGAGCTTGAGTTCAAAATAAGTTTGAGGGTGTTCCAAAGGTTCTTTTAAAGAAAAATGTTGTATTACGAGAAGACCAAGACAAAGTTAAAGGTTAAGTTTTTTAAAACCAAAATGTCCCATCTCTTAAAATCCCTACCTTTAATCGAGCCCCATTACAACCTTATAAAAGACCTATTGATTTGATGATTATGTCACCTACATTAGTGGAGAGGAAGTCCTGAGTTCAACATATGAAGATCATAAATAAGCTTTGTGATTGTTTGCTTGATTGATAGGAAATTATGTTGAATGAAGAATGTTATCTATGGTTGTGACATACATGCAAACTATGATTCATGTTGGCATATTTTGAAGCTTAGTATAATCTTAAGGAATGTTTGCATATGAATGAATTACTTGTTAAGAAAGAAGATCGATAAGCATGAAGTGATTAATGCATGATTATGGGACAAATATTGATGTTGCTTACACAATTAGCAATTTTGCCTTAGCAAGACCTTTTGCTATGCATGAACATTACTCGGGACGAGCAATGATTTAAGTTTGGAGGTGTGTAAACTGAAAAATATATAGGATTTTTCCTAGGTAATTTATCATCGTTTTACTTAAATTTGTTGTTAAAACTAAGTAATTTTTTAATAAATTAATGAAATATCTGAAAATATGAAATCAGGACATAGAAATTATTAAAATGTGATTTTATGCTTTATTATATAGTTTTCATGCAATAAATGGCTTATTCTATATTAATTTGAGTATATTATATTTTTAATACATAAAGTGGGTCATGCATGATTAAATTAAGTAATAAAATATAAAATTATATTTAATAATTCATTTTAAAATATTTCATTAATAATTTGGGTTTTAATTAATTAATTAAATTGGATAAATTTTATTCTTTGGTCCTCTAACTTGTTGATTTATTCTGGACAGGTCTGATAGCTTTTCTGGATTACAAAACCGTCCAAATTGGAGACCAAGTCAACCCAATATTCGGCTACAAATGGCTGTCCATTTAAACCATTCTTTGGTTTAATTACACAAGGTCCTTGCAGTGTTGAAGAAATTAGAGATTTGCCCAAAGATTTACATTTGACCGGGTCTCAGTCCTGAGTTGTGTGGCATCCAAAATTACTTAAAAATCAAGCAAAAATCAAGTCAAAAGCCACTAAGCATGGCTAGCCACAATTTGAGGAGATTTGAAGAGGTTAACATCCACTATTTTTAGCAAACTATCCCCCTCTCCTCATCTATAAATATGACCCTCTCATTCCCTCATTCAATCATCTTTCAAGCATCCCTCAATCATTCCTCAATCATTCTCATCATTCATCATTCTCTCTTCTCTCCAAATTCTCTTAGCCTTTTTCCATTCCCACGCCTAGCATCATCTCTTCATAGAGATTTTAGCAATTAAACCTCTTAAAGAACCCTTGGTCGGCCACCTTAGAGGGCCATCAGCAAAGGAGCAAAACAAAGAAACGAAGAGCCTCGTCAGTTAGAGTCTTGGGTGACAGCCACTCTGAATTAGGTTTAATCTTTCTTTTCTTTAATTTAATCTAAAGATGTTTGCTATGTGTTCTTTGTTCTTGTTTACAACAATGTTAGCTTAATTTTATTTAAGCTAGGATGATTGATTTGATTAAATAATATTTATTTGATTCATGCTTATAATGTTTGTGCCTCAATCGATCATGTTTTCAATTAAAATCAAGTTTATATTTGGTTCATAAGTGATTGAAATGCACATGAATTAGCTGAGCGATAATAAATTGAGTAAATACTCGATCTTTCCGAATGTTATTAAGCATGTTGATAATAAATTGAGTTTAATTAAAGTAATTGTCCTAGTTTATTTATGTTATAATTGTTGCAAATTGTGTTTAATTTTACTAAAATTTATTTCATTCATATAGTTTGCATACTTAGGATAATTTGCATTAGGGATCATTGCATTTAGTGTTTAATAAATTTTAATCACCACTTCTCAACTATATTGTGTTTTTATTTACCAAATTGTTAATATAATTTTACAAATTAAGTAACTTAGCTACAAATACAATCCCTGTGGAGACGATAACTCGATACTTACTTATTACTTGATAATGACTATGTACACTTGCACAAACCTACGCGTTACAAAATCATAAATAAAAATGAACAAGTCATAAAATAAGAAGTGTGGCAATAGATATGTATATGTCTAGGATTGGATCTAGAGAGAGCCTGATACTTAAGTAGTCAAACTGACTCACCTCCTCTTTTCAAGAATCCTACCTGGTGTATAGTATCTATTCATTTTTAACAATGAGGAAATTGTTCATCTTAAGTAAGGGGACCGAAAAATTAAAATTATTTCCAATCAGAATTAATTTTTATTTAATTATGATTAGGTTATATTTTGTTCAAAAATTTGAAATTTTGTTAAGTAACTTCAATATGAATAAAGTTCGATTATTTCAATAATTGTTATGTTAGCTAAATTATGACAAAAATGTATTTTTAATAAAGCATGCAAATCATACCATCAAATTTTTAGTTCCTTGGGAAAGTTAGGCATGCATGAAAGTTTAAGTCTCTAGAATTGACTTAGTAGTTTCTTAGGGGAAAATCCTAGAAAGCATGGAATGTTGAAAATGATTTAGGCAACTTTTGTTTGGGCCGTTTGAGCCTTTCAAGCCAACCTTAATGAAATTTTATCCTTTGAATCCCAACTTTGAGACTATATGGCCTAATTTTATTTGAACCCTTACAATATTTAGCCATCACTTTACTCTTAATTATCTTTAAATTGTCCCAAACACTAGATTCAGTATTATTCAAAACATTCTTTGAAAATAAGTTTGGGGGAGTTGAAAAGAAGTATCAAATGCTCAAAAATTGTAGTACATACAACAAAATGCTCGTGAAAAAAAAGAAGAAGAGAAGAGCATACGTACTTGAAAGAAAATAGATGTACAAAAGAGCATGTGAGACCGAAATAAGTTGGTGTATTGAAGGTAAATATTCCGAAAGTCAAATTGAAACTGAGTCTAGGGCTTTAAGCCTAAATTTATCTATCTTTTACCTACCCCTAGCCTAGCCACGTTACAACCTAGTTAAAAGACCTATTGATTCAAGTTTCTATGCTACCTACATTTGTGGAGAGAAATTGTTAAGCTCAACATATGAAGGCATAAATTAAACTTGATGATTGTAGCTTAATCTTAAATAAGGGAAAAAATCATATTGGTAGGGATTTAACATGTCTTTATTGAGTAAGCATTAGTTTATTTTTGCTATCATAATAATAATTGAGATTAATTTGAATGATATGTATACTTAAGTAGTGTAAATCTCAAAATTCTTGTTCTTCAGCATAAGTATACTAAATTCATAATTTTGGAAAGAATGTTATTCTAAAGGAGTTTTTCAAAGGTGTTTCCAATAAATTCTTTTCAATTTGTACATTACTCGGAACGAGCAATAAATTAAGTTTGGGGGTGTGGAAACACGAAAATATAAACACTTTTTCATGCCCTTTTTAACTCAAATTCATGCAGTTTTGGTAAAATTCTTGTCGAAAAATATATAATAATTATAAAATAATTAAGTTAAACTTAAATTATTAACATGTTGAATTTTAATTAATTTTATAATACATTTTGATTATTTTTGATTATTTTTGACAGATTCGCGCAAAGGGTAAAAATTGGCTCAGCAAACACTACTAGAAGCACAAAATCGAGAAGTGATTTTGAAGCATCAAGGCGAATTAATTTTTTAGCCTAAGACAGTTCAAATTATGAATATTAATTCATAATGTAGTTAATTTTAATTTTAATATAAATTATTTTAGGTTAAATAAATTATTATTAATTAATTATAAAAAGAGACCCAGTTGAGCTGAACTGAGAAAACCGATCCGACAGAGCACTGGCAACCCAAAACCATCCCACATGTTGACCCAATCAGCTTGTTTGGCTGATTATTTGGCTTGCCAAATAGCCCTTGAAGACTTCTTGAATTTGTATTCAAACCCCTCCACTATTCATGCCTTCCTAGATTTGCCCCTACCTTAAAATAGCAAGTTTGAAACCTTCAAACTTGCCACATGTGTGGTTGGCCATGGGGGGAATCTATGGCTGCTGATTTTTTCTATTTTTAGCAGCCTACTCAACCTATAAATACCCCCTTGGCTGCTCATTTCAAATACATCTCAAAACCTCTCATCCTTTCACTTCTCTCTCACTTTCTCTCTTCAATCCCCTTCCGTTGTTCTTCATTTTCTTCCCCATTCCCTTGCTGATTTCACCTCTTGAAAAAGAGTCCTTCAATCACCATTTGGAGTAGCATTCAAGTGTTCATGGAAGTCTCGATTCAACAAGAACAAGTGGAGAAGGAGGAGCGGAGCAAACTAGTCAAGCCTCGGAGAAACACCAAATTTGATTCTTGTTCCTTATCCTTTTAATTTTATTGTTGTTGTTATGAACATGTCTATGAATAATTGTGATGTTGATATGTTTAATTTAATTAATATGGCTTAAATTTAATTCATGTTAGGTTGATTGCATTTTGTCCACTTAGTTTATTAAAATTGTGTTTGTGTTGTTATAGACCTTGGTAAGATGTTTGATTAAGTAAAACCATGACTAAGTTATTCTTGCATTACAATTGTAAGGTAACTATTGAAATTAATTATTTAAACGGATTGAAATTGTAATTAATTGACACGATACTTAATCAGTGTATGTTTAATCATCTAAGGTAGTTGAGGGTTAAATTAGCAACGGTATCTAACGATACATTAGCCTTGCATAAGTTGCAAAATTATTGTGATTAAACTGTTTCAAGGTAGGAATACATTGTTACCTCACGTAATCTTTTATGTGCTTATGAGATTGAATTAATTGTTTGAATTGGCATAGAGATATATACTAGAGATTATTTTCAATTTCATAAGTATGTATGTGCATTAATGCATTTGCTTATTAAAATTTGTTTAATCGGTTGAATTGTCATAGAGATATAGTCAAGAGATAAATAGATCTTGGTAGGTGAGTATGTTTATAAGTTAGCAAATTACCAAGTTGCCGTGAATTTATTCGTAACAACATGAACATGAGTTTAGTTATTCTAAGTTAAGAATTGTATTTAATCTAACACAATTATGTCATCTTGATTAAAATCATCTTTTGAAATCGTTCATTGAAACTTTTATTTCCTCTGTATTTATTTTACTTAATTAAAAATCTTAGTTTTTAATCACCTCCTCAAATCAAAATATTTTTCTTTACCAAAGTGTTTTTAATTGCATTCATAAATAATTCTTTTCACAGTCCATGTGGGTACGATAACTCAACATTTACTTGTCACTTTATTACTTGTTGCGATTGTGTACACTTGCACATTTTCGTCGTTCCAGTGATGCTCTTATAATGAATTTTCCTTGAGAATTACCAAGAGATAAGAATTCCTTGAATTGAAAAATCTTCTAGTCTTCAATGAATGACCATGTGAATTCTCAATTATTTTAGCATCATTGATGATCTAGGCTGGTCTAACTGGTCATGCCAAATAGTAAATATATTTGGATTTGTAAAGTTCTTGTTTACTACAACATCTATTTTAATTATACTAATAATTGTATAGTACAAGCCTCAAGACAAGGCAGGTAATTTTTTTTCAAAACATACTTCTTTCCAGATATAACTTTTGTGATCTGCATATACTCGGTATTTTTGTCATTTGTAGTCTCGATATAATATCCATTGTGGCGGATATCTTAAAGGTTAATAAATTTTTTCGAGACTTTGATGAAAATAGTGCATCATCTATAATAAATTTTGTCTTACGGTAAGAATAACGTAGCTCATTCAGAGCCTTCGATTAATTTTGCACTGCCAAATATGGTGTTGACATTTTCGTCATTTTCAATCAAATGAGAAAAATATTTTCTATCTTAAATTATTGTATGTATGGTAGCACTGCCTACAAGACATGTGTCTTCATCCTTGATCTTTGATTCAACCAAAGAATTGGAGAAATTCATATTCTTCATTAAAAGAAAACATATGGTAAGAGATATTGTCACTAAAAAAAATAACAAAATATACTAGAAACATACTAAAGTCACACAAACATAAATAACAAGGACTATAAAATCATTAGAAAATTATGAAATGTTATTATATATTTTAAAATTCTTGATTTCTAGCCTCAAAGAATCTTTTACATCAAGATGAGTCATATCAATAAAGTCATTAAAATAATCATCATTATGAGTAAAATTAGCCTTTACATCATTTTGATGAGTTAAATTTGTTTTAGTATTTTTTCCTTTCTTTTTTATAGAGGCTAGATAAAGTTTTACAAGATGTTCAGGTACATGATAGGTACGTGACAAATGTGCACTCATACCACAACGATGGCAAAAAAATTCAATGTCTTTTGAAGGATTATTTGGACCAATCTTTCTTTTCTTTTTTATTTCTTTTGTGGTTACAATAATTGTTTCCACCATGATACCAGTAATTATAGAGTGTCGTCGACCTCGTTCATGACCACGACCATGACTGCAACCAAGATTTCTTTCATTTCTATTATTATATATTGTTGCATTCACTTCTAGGAATGAAGCAAAATCAGTTGGACGACTTTCATGATTTTTCATTGATAGATCATTATTTTGCAAAACCATTAAAAGGCATGAGATTAATTTGGAGTATTTCTTAAAACTCTTTTCACGATATTGCTACTAAAGGAGCACATTAGATATGTGAAAAGTTGAGAAAGTTTTCTTCAATAAGTCATGAATATTTTTTGGATTGGAGATGATTATGGAATGAGGGTATATTTAACCATTTTGATTTGAACCAACTAAAATATTATAAACATGAATAAAAATTATATTAAATTAAAGTATAGTGATTAAATACTTTTTTAAAGTGGTTTGATTCGAATCTTATCTATATCTATAATTTATAATATTTATCTATTTAAACATGATTTTAGAAAAACTTATATATTGACGAGAATACTCTACTCTTTTATCATATTACTAAATTGATATCTACTAATAATTATAATATAATTTTGTGATGAATATAAAATCATCCAAAAAAATCTCTAAACTTAAATATTAATAATTTTATTTATATCTACTATTTATATTATTAAATTAACTTTCACATTTTATATTATTTATATTATTGAATTGTTTAATCATATTGAATCTTTATATTAAAATTAAATTATTAATGATGCCATAAAATATCGGTGTTAAAATTTTATGTTAGTATCAATTTCACATTTTATCTTTAAAATAACTTTTTTATTAAAAAATCACATTTTTTTAAATTTCAAAATACATAGTGACAAGATCAAAATATATTTGAAGCAACTAACAAGCAAAGAAGTTAACCTGTATATAAAACATTAATAAATAAATTATGAGGTGATGAAAGTTAATAACAAATTTGATTACGATGGGTGACAGTGGTTATAAGGAACCAATGTTATTTTTTAAAATTTAACTAGAACAAATATATTCGATTCGGTTCGAATTCCATCTCACTTGACTCGATTCGAAAAAATTTCAAATCGAGTTGGAATGATAAAATAGGATTGTCAACTTAATTAACTCGAAATATTTTCATTCGATCGAATACTCACCCCTAATATTGTGTTTGATGTACCCATCTATTGGATGGGGAATGGAGATGTCATCAAGTTTGGTAGGTTTGGATTTGTGGCTTGTCGTTTGTATTTAAGTTAGCTTTGAAAAATTAGTTATGCTTGAACCCTTTATGATACTTAACATATTTGATGTTTAGATTATTTTAGATGGTGTACAAGATTGATTATGCACGATTTTATTAATTATAAGACAATTTTTTTCTTCATTTATATGATTGATTTTAATTACATTTTTCATTTAGTACTTTTTTAAATAATTATTATAATAAATTAATTTTAATTATGAAAATTCTTCAAAATTAATTTAATATTACTACCATAAATATTTATTGATATAAAATCATAAATTTTTTTTAGTGATTGGAACTATTGGTAAATACCAAAAAATTGGGTAAAAACTACATATTTTAACTTTATCGATGAAATTTGTTTTTCAATTTGTCACTATAGCATTCAGTAATTTATTGACGGAGTGAATTGTGAGTAAAGGGCCGGTAAAATAGTTACTTTCCCAACAAAACTTTATTGATGGACAAACCGTCACTATAGGGAGAAAAATAATACATCAATGGATTTTTACCCGTCAGTATAGGGTTATACCGACAAACCCCTATAACAATGGCCATTATATCGTCAAGGTATTCCTGCTAACCATCGGTATAAGTCTTTGGGATATATACCAATGGATTTTGATGCTTATATTGACCGATGTTGTTCGTCAATAAATGACAGTTTTGTTGTATTGTAGAGTCATATATCAATTACAATTTAAGTTTAACTCTATCAATAGCTTTCAATAACAAGGTTTATTCAATTAAGTAATATCTAAGAAAAAATTTTAATAAAAAATGGTGATTGTTAGCAATGATAAGTTAGAAGTACCTCAAAAAGAATAGAGCATTAAACCAAAGGTTTTTTGAAGAGACAATATCGAATCAGATTCAAACAACAAATACACAAGTTAGAGAGTTGGAGAGAGATGTAAGATTATGTTAATTGATTATAAGGTAATATAAAATTATGCTTATTTTTTATTATTTCATTTTAATATTTTAATGTTTCTTTATTTTAGTTTCAATTTTTTATATTAATTTTAATAGAATTATGTATTAATTCAATATTATTTTATTTAACTACTCAATATTTTACTAGCAACTTATCAAAATTAATAGACTTTTATTATAAATTAGAGCAATCATTATTTAATTAATAAATATATTTTTTAAAAAATTAATTTTAAAATTAAATTATTTAATTAAAATAAACACGTATAATCATATTCAAAACTAGTATATATAAAAACGCAAATTTGGAAAAACTTTTGAATTGATGAGAATACCCTTTATTTTCTATCATATTACTAAATTCACATTAAAAAATAAAAAATGGAATTAAAATAGAAGTTGTGATAATTATTATACATTTAAAAATAATTATAATTTTTATCATTATTAGTTAAAAAAGTTGTGCCAATATTAAAGAATTATTATTCGAATAGAACTCTAAGCATAAAATATAGGAAAAAGTCGTGATAATTATAATTATTAATTAAAAATTAATATAAAATAAATTGTGCTAATTTCATTTATGTAAAATAGAGTTATTACTTGAATAGAATTCTAAATATATTAATTACCACTTAATTAATATTGGATTTAATTATGATAATTAGTTATTATTTTGAATAATGCTAACTTGCATTAATTAGCTAAAGTAAAACCAATATATTGAATATGTTAAAAGTGATTTAACTATGATTTGAAAATTTTCCATTATACTATTTGAATTAATAAGTTAATATATTTTAATTATATTTAATAATTTAAATAATTTTTTACATTAATTATTGTAATTAAAAATATAATATTTAAAAACTGATTAAATATTAAACATATAAATCTCATACAACTTAAGTAATATTGCAAACTAGTAGTAAAAACACCTTAGTATAATAAACATATCAAAATTAAATTTTGGCTTAAGGATGTAAAAAGTCTTCAAACATTAAAAAAAAAAAAAAAAGCAATTAAGCCCCTATTTTCTTTTACACTCAATTGGATACTTGAACTTTAAAAATGTATCAAAAAGACCCTCAAACTTTTTCAAAAAAATGCAATTAAGCCCCTGCTTTTTTTCACTCAATTGCGTACTTGAACTTTCAAAATGCATCAAAAAGTCCTTCAAACTTTTTCAGAAAAAGCAATTAAGCCCTTAATTTTTTTTCACTCAATTGGATACTTAAATTATTAAATGCATCAAAAAGACCCTTTGATTGTTAAATTTAACTACCCCTAATTTTTTTCAGTTAAAGCCACCTTGTGTCACAACTATGGCGTGACATGTGACAAAAAATTATAAAAAAATAAAAAATCAATAAAAGTTATAAAAAATATTAAATATTAATAAAAATATAAAAATTTTAAAAATTTATTAAAAATTATAAAAATCATAAAAAATATAAAATGCATAAAAAAAACCCTTAACCATGAACTTTAACCGTTGATTGTTAAAGTTAACAACCCCTAGTTTTTTTAGTTAAAGCCATTGTGTCGCAACACAACGTGACATGTAGCTAAAAATGATAAAAAATAATAAATAATAAAAGTTATAGAAAAATTATAAAATACTTATTTTAAAACTATAATTTTTATATTATTTATGAATTTTATATTTCTTTACATTTTTTATAATTTTGTTACAATTTTATATATTTTTATTTTTTTCTAAATTTCTATATATTTTATAATTTTTTTTATGATTTTATAATTTTTTCTAATTTTTTATAAATTTTAAATTTTTTATAGTTTTTTATTAAAATTTAATAATTTTTATAACTTTTACTTATTTTTGTTTTTTATCATTTGTTGCCACATGTCACACTATGGTTGTGACACGTGGTGGCTTTAACGGGAAAAAAATTAGTGGCGATTCAAGTACCCAATTTAGTGTAAAAAAAAAAGGGTTTAATTTTTTTTTTTTTTTTTTGAAAAAATTTGAGTCTTTTTTATGCATTTTGAATGTTCAAGTACCCAATTGAGTGCACAAAAGAAAAAGAGAAACGGTTTAATTACTTTTTTTGAACAAATTTGAGTCTTTTTAATGCATTTGATACATAGTAGAAATGGAGAAGAATTCACCGAAGAGAATAAGAGAAAGAAAGAGGAAAGAATGAGAAAGAAAGAGCACGAGAGAAGAAAGAGAAAGTTTTGAAAAACTTGTCTTGTATTTTCATAATTGTTTCTGCCATTTGTCTCGTGGCTAAATAAAAAAATTAACAGACTCATGACAACTATGCCATCCAACTAATACGACCCATTTTATTAATCTGTCCTATAGGTTGCAAAACGCATCGTTTGCACCATAGCCTTTCCCGACCCAGTCAAAATGCCATGCTTTATTTAAATACATTGAAAAGCATGATTACAATTGAAAATTGTATAAAAAGAAATTAACAGAATTTTAAAAGTGGTAAAACAGTGCTGACTTTCCTTCTCGTTCCATAACAATTACTCCCTACTCGAAGTAGATCCTTGTCCTCAAGGATCGAAACCTAGAAATTTCTTTTGAAGCTCTTGTAGGTTCTCCCACAGAGAATCTTCAGAAAAAGTATTAGCTCAATTGACAAGCACTTCAATAGCAACGTGATTCCCCTATTTCACCATTCGCCAATCTAGAATTTTCACGGGCTCATTGGGTAGCACCCCATCCGTACCAACTAAAGGAAGGGTAGGAGAAGAAGGAGCCTTACCAATGTGTTTTTTGAGTTGAGACACATGAAAAGTATGGTGAATTCAGGAGCTTGTTGGTAATGCTAACTTATAGGGAATAGATCTTACTTTAGCTTCCATTGAAAAGGGTCCAAAAAACTTAGTGGAGAGTTTTTGGTTCTGTAACTTCCTCATAGTGTGTTTTCTATAAGGTTGTAACCTTAGGTAAACTAGATCACCTACCTCAAATGTTCGGTCAGAACGCTTCCGATTGGCTATTTGTTTCATCCTCTCTTGTGACCTCTTGAGATGAAATTGCAATAGCTTCCTGGCGTTCTCACGGTGTTGAAGACTTCGATCAACTGTTGCTACTGGTAAGAATCCAGCAAGGTAGGGAAGATGCAGTGGAGGGCTCTTGCCATATAGCGCCTCA
The DNA here is from genome assembly GCA_025503065.1 of Gossypium bickii. Classification (NCBI taxonomy): domain Eukaryota; kingdom Viridiplantae; phylum Streptophyta; class Magnoliopsida; order Malvales; family Malvaceae; genus Gossypium; species Gossypium bickii. The sequence continues at coordinate 60,776,627 of CP106709.1, forward strand.
TATGGCGCGGTTTGAATAGTTTAATGGTATGTGGTATTGTACCACCATTTTGCTAAAGGTAACCAGAACAACCATTCCTTAGGGCATTCACTTCTCATGCAGTGCAAATATCCTTCTAAACAATGGTTCAAGACCTCGGTCTGGCCATCCGTTTTTGGGTGGTAAACAGTGGATAAATGCACCTTAGTACCAAATTGTTTGAATAACTCTTGCTAAAAAGTGCTGAAAAAAATATTGTCACGATCTGAAACTATGGACTCAGGGGGCCCATGCAGTTTGTAAATATGCCTCACATAATCTTGAGCAATAGTTAGTGCTGTGAAGGGATGTGCAAGGGCCAGGAAGTGCCCGTATTTGGTTAATCGATCTACCACTACAAGGATCACATTCTTACCTTGAGACTTTGGAAGCCCTTCCACAAAATCCTTGTTAATGGCTACACAAGCTTGATTTGGTATTGGAAGGGGTTGTAGAAGTCCTAGAGAAGCAGATAGATCAACCTTAGATTTTTGGCGAGAAGAGCATTCCCTACATCTTCACATCGTTGGACAACCCTTTCCAATAAACTAACCTTGATAATCGGTGCCTCGTAGCATGTACACCCGAATGTCTCCTTGTAGGGCCACTGTGAAAGTGCTCATATAAGTCTTTTCTAAGATCAGGATCATTACCTACTACGGCCTTTCATTTCCTTCAAAGCATTTTACCATCCCAAGAATATTTGGAATGGGGCTGAGAATTTTGTTGAAGTTCCTGGCATATTTGTTGCAATAGTGGATCAGTGAGACATGATTCCTTAACTCGATTCCACACATCTAACTAGGAAATGTTGCCTATGCATTGCAAAAATTGTCCTTCATGAACCATTTGAGGTAAGGCATCTTCCATCTTGTTTTGGCTTTCCTTCTGATACGATATATAATAATCGTACCCTAGCATTTTCACCACCCATTTTTGTTGGAACGATGTAATTGCTTGTTTTTCAGCCAAGAATTTTAAACTGTGATTGTCCATTCTGATTTAAAACCTCTAACCCACCAAGTATGCGTGCCACTTTACTACCAATAGAACAACTAGCATCTTTTTATCGTAGATGGAAAGTTCTTGATGTTTTAACCCCAATGCTTCCTTTTTTTTTTGTTGCAAAACTGCCCCTACACCTTGTCCACAAGCATCCGTATCAACATAATTTTTTTTTAAAAAAAATTTGGAAGTGAGGAACTGGTACTTTACAAACTACTTGTTTGAGTAGATCTAATGCCTTAGTAATTATTTCAGTCAAATTCCAGGGGACATCCTTCTTGAGCTATTCAGTTAGTGGATGAGCTAAAATCCCATAGCCTGACAAACCAAGAAATCCTTTCAGCTCCCTTATTGACTTAGGAGTAGGCCAATTAAGGACCCCTTCTACCTTAGCTATGTCTATAGTGACTGACCCTCCCCCCAAAAATCAAATGCCCAATGTACTTGATTTGGTGGGTGCCAAATGTGCACTTACTTTGCTTGGAAAAAATTTGATGAACTTTTAAGAGTTGCAACACCTCCTTGAAATGGATTAAATGATCAGACCAACTGTGGGAGAATACTAGTATATCGTCAAAGAACACTAGTATTGACTTCCTCAATAGTCTCTTGAAAAAACCGAGTTCATATGTGACTGAAAACTTGAGGGGGCGTTGGTTAAGCCAAAGGACATAACCAGAAATTATTAATGCCCTTCATGTGTGTGAAAGGTTCGTCAGAGTCATGCATTCGTATCTTGTGATATCTTGGTCATAGGTGCAATTTAGAGAAAACCATGGCTTGTCCAAGCTCTTCAAGTAATTCCTCTATAACAGGTATAGGAAAATGATCCTTGATGGTGAGTTGGTTGAGCTGCCTGTAGTCCACGCACAGTCTCCAACTACCATATTTATTTTACACCATCACGATAGGAGATGCGAAGGGGCTGCTACAATCCCTAATGACACCTGTCTAAAGCATTTATTGTATAAGCTTTTCGATCTCTGTCTTTTGAAAGGAAGGATATATATATGGCATGATATTCACCATCTTAGTCTTATCTTGTAAGGGAATTTTATGATCGTGTAATATGTTTGATGGTAATTCCTTTGGCATTTGGAAGACTTCTTGAAATTTATGCAGAAGCTGCTAGAAGTCATCCATGATTGTCATAGGTAACAGATTCAAAGTTGTTTGTTGATCAGAAATGCATAGCATAAAATAGGGGTTAGTTGCATTCATCTATAGGCACTTAGAAAGTTGATGACCCAAAAGGAGTTGCAACCCTCTTGTAATAATACCTTGAAGACTACATTCCCAACCTTCACATTCAAATTGCATAGTAAGGGATCTGAAATTCCACACAATAGATCCCAATGTCAATAGCCATTGAATCCCCAAAACTACATTACACCCTTTGACTGGTAAAATCATGAAGTCAATAGTAAACTCCTGCTCTTGTGTTTTTCATTTCACTGCTATACATAACCCCTTAGTGATTAAGCTCCCACCATTAGCTATCATAAGCTTCAACTGACAAGCTTGTTCCACAGGCAAATTCAGTCTTTTAACTAGCTTTGTATAAATAAAGGTGTGCGTACTACCCCAATCTAAAAAGATAATCACCTCCACTTGTCCCAGTATAGCTGCTATCCTCATGGTGTTATGCCCTTGAGATCCTTTTAAAGCATGTAAAGACAGTACTCAGATTACATTTTCAAGTTCTTGTCCCATATTCTCCAACTGTTGAGGACAATCCTGAAATTCTTCTACTATTAGCCCCTTGGAGTCCTTTAAGAGCTCGATTTGAGATTCTATTTCGAGTTGGTAGAATTTAGATTTAGCACACTTATGTCTTGATGTGTACTTGGAGGTACACCAGAAACATAAACCCTTCCTTCGGCGTTCTACAATTTCAGATTGAGACAAAGACTTAACAGGTGGCTTCTTACTACTGGATGTTAAATTAGAACTGGCATTTGAGAAGGGGTAGTTACTAGGGTTGTTATCCGAGGAATGGAAAATAGGGGTTTAAAGTAACCTCTACTACCCCCAAATGTCACCCATTTCCTAGGTGTAGGAAACACTATCTCTTCAACTTGTTTAGCTAAAGAATACCCCTCCACTAAGGTTTGTGGCTTGAACAACTTAAGATACTGCCCTATCTCTGGTTGTTAACAAATATGCTTAAAGCATAACTCTCAGGTAAATGTAGTCAGTTTAGTACAGTCACAAAATAGTCATTATAACCATCCACGGTTCCTTATTATTTGAGGGCAACGGGCTTAGTCATAAGGTCACGAGCTATAGAAGAATCAAACTTGTCCTTGAGGCCCATAACATATGTGTTTGAAGTGATTTGGTAAAGACCCTAGTATCTTTGGCAGAAAAAATGATGCCAACCTAGAGCCTTCTCATCCATGTGAAGCATAATAATTCTGACTTCGGTTTGCTTCTGTAAACCCTCAACCTCAGAAAATTATTCTAGTTTAGACCACCACCCTCAAAAATCCTAACCGTCAAACCTCGATCAATCAAACTTGAGCACCTTCCCAATAGATTCCACAGAGCTAACATTAGAGAGGAGCCCTAAGTGCCCATTGTCCTGAATCGGTAAGAGCATCAGTTGTTAGATTTGTAAAATAAATATAAAATAAAATTAAATAAATCAGGATCTATCATGTCAAATCATCAAGAATAAATGGAAAAATAAAACTAGATGCGGAAGCGTACCTGAATCCATGAATTCCTTGTAGTTTTACCGGATTTGGGGATTTGATCTTCCAAATTAGCACACAAGAAATTTAGAGAATATTTGCTCTCTCTTTCCTAATGATGGGATATTAGTAAAGATATCATGTGTGTAATTTGGGGACCATAACCCTAATATTTATAACCTTAGTATATTAGTTCTAATCAAATTCTAATTAGCCCATCATTAATTAGAATTTGATTAGAAGAGTATCTACACATATTTATCCCATACTTTATTTGATAATTAAAAGCCCAATAAAATTCTAACCAAATTAGATCACTTTTAATTTGGGCTAACCTATCATGATAGTAGATAATAACATGTAATTATCCTTATTATATATATTATGTCCAAATTTTCCAACAATCTCCCACTTAGACCACATATATATACTAATTATTTTATAATTACATGTCATTATATAACCTTATGAGCTCAAAATTTTACTATCATATCCAAAAGGTATTCTGAACAATCTCGTCCATTAATTATGTTAACATAGAACCAAGGCGACTTTCGCTACATATATCGTAACTAAATCCATCCATGATCACGTATATTAACACAACCAAATGACATAGATCAAGTATGGATGTGTAGCATGGAAATTACATGCAATATGATCTAAACATGTCTATTTCCAACTGGTCCTCTTTAGTGAGATCAAACCTTACCAAAATCAGAGTGTGAATAAACCAAACAAACTTTATTTCTGCAGAAAATAAACTTAATATCTTTAAACTGGAATAACTGAAAATGTGTCTATAACATAAAAGCATTTAAAAATACAAACTCCCACTAAAACCAAATATCCTTTAAATGACATTACACCCATATGAGCAGTGTGCTTTTATAAAACCTTAGGTGTAATTCCTTAGTAAGCAGATCCGCAATCATGGAGTTTGTCCTAATATGCTTTATAAACACCTAATCACTCTGAACTTTTACTTTAACAACCAGGAACTTAAAGTCTATGTGTTTTACTTTGATGTGCTCCTGTTGCTATCGGAATAAAAGATTGTAATTTGTTTTCACAATTTGCACCTTAGTGAAAAAACAAAATCTTATATCCATATTCCATCAAAATCGGAGTCTCCATACCTGATGATCTCTAACTGATTAGACCTTTGATATGTGAGCATGTAATCTTTTGTTTACTGAAAACACCTTATAACCCTCTTGGATGGTATCCAATGGTCCAAAATAGGGTTGCTTAAAATATCTGCCTAACATCCCAATAGTGTACACAATATTCCAATGTACACAAACCTGAAAGTACATTAGACTTTCCAGCGATAAAATGGGAAAAATCTAATGCATTTTTGTAATCTCAAAATCATTCTTAGGGCATTGATGGAGGCTATACTTATTATTGACAAGCAGTATGTCATTAACATATAAAACCAAAAATATGTACTTACTCCCATTGAATTTGTGATACTCACAATCATCAACAATATTCATCTCAAAACCAAACGAAACAATTATTTGATGAAACTTATGGTACCATTACGGGAAGCTTGTTTGTGTCCATAGATGGATTTTGTCAATTTGCAAACAATATTCTTTGAGTCTTCCGACTCAAAATTTTCTGGTTGCACCATATAAATTATTTCTCCAATGTCGCCATTAAGAAACGCAATCTTAACATCCATCTGATGTAACTCAAGATCAAAATAAGCAACAAGCGCCATGATTATCCTAAAGGAGTCTTTCTATGAAACTGGAGAGAAAGTCTCTATAAAATCAACACATTCTTTCTGAGTATATCATTTAGTTACAAGACGCGCCTTATACCTCTCCATATTACCATTTGCATCCCTCTTGGTTTTAAATATCCATTTACAACCAACTGATTTTACACCTTCAGGTAGTGGGACAAGTTTCCAAACTTTATTGTCTCACATAAACTTATACTCATCTTTCATGGCATCAATCCACCTTTGAGAATTAGAACTTTCCATGGCCTGATGAAAGTTGATTAGATCATCTTCCATCATTCCATTATCATCCTCATGTTCTTGGAGAAATACAAAATAATCATCTGGAATAGCATTTCTCCTTTCTCTTGTGAACCTCCTTAATGGCACTTGTTCTTGAGGTTGTTGAGTTTGTTCTTTTCGAACAATTATCTCATTTTGAATGGGGAGTTGTTCAACATTGTCTTGCAGAGGTTCTGGATTCACTTCTTGATCAATGATAGGTATAAGAACCTGAACATTGTCAAAAGTGATAGTAGGAACTGAGTTAGAATTCAATTCCTCCTCAAAAGCAATGTCTCTAACCTTATTTCTCCCACCAAACTCAACATCCTCAAAAAATGTTGCAGTTCCCGTTTCAAAAATATTCCTTATTATGGGATCATAAAACTTATAGCCCTCAGATCGCTCAGGATTTCCTTAACCCTTAACTTTATAGACATCAAATAAGTCAAAAGTGATGTCATTTCAACTTTATCATTTTTAGCTAAACGTTTCTTAATTTCGTCAAGGAAACCTTGGCCTGAGTAATATTTTCAGATTCTATGCCTTAAAGGCTTCTGAAATGCTGTGCCTCATGATCATTAGACTCTTGCAATTTGAACGATCCCACCTCTCAAAATCCCTTTTAATATAGGGGGTGTTTTTCGCAGTGAGAGGTGCAAGTAGTTCTTCCCTTAGTGCAAGGTCTATGTTCATACAGCCAAGCACTATAAATAAGTGCATTTTCCGTTCAATTAGTCCCATTAAGCATGGGTATAGAATTTATATTAGCAGATATTGTGGCAGTAGAATATGAATTAGCTAAATATAGAACAAAAAATAAATAAAAATAAGCTCACATCAATATTCATAAGTAAACAATAAATTCAGGATAATGGCTAATCCCATCTCAAGATACCAAACACAAAATTAATATCAAGTCTTTGGACAGTAATATTAACAGTAAGCGGTATTCTTGTTGTAGCAATCAACATTGACAATAAATAATGTCAAACAATTAATTAATCTTTGGGTCAATTAATAAATGCATGAATCACAAAAACATATAATCATCTTGATATTTCAAATAAACTAGTCTACACAAAAGAGGTCACTTTGGCGGCATTTTGTTTCAACTAATCTATTTAACATATTAGACATTCTTAATTAAAAGCCAAAATATGAATTTATTTGTTTCAAAATATCTCTTTTAATTTCATCTTTCAATCAAATTAAAAGATAATAGTATATATATGTCTATATATATATATATATTTATCCAAAACAACATACAATGATGTTGCCAAATATAATAATAGATGAATAAATCATAAACCATAAATAACCTCACATAAGACTTCAAATTTAAACCAAAATAATTTGAATAAAGGTAAACATCATCTCAAGATATCGGACACTCCATTAATATTTTATCTTTGGATAAAATATTAACTTGTAAGTGATATATTGATGTAATAATCAAACATTGACAATAAGAACATGTTGAACCATAAATCTTCTTTTGGGTCGATTTATTACTCACATGTAAAACCGAATAATCGTCACATGTTTATCACCATAGTTGCACATGTAATATTATTAACCTTCATTTGGGCCGATCAATGTCAACATAACTTAAGTTACATGCACACAAACTTTTATATTTTAAAACAAAATAATTTATACAAAAAAAATCACTTTGGTGACTTATTGCTTCAATTAAGTTGTTTTAAAATATATATAAACATACCAATATTCAAATTTAAAAATTACCCAATAGTCAAATGTGAAAACTATTTTTTTATTGCTTTATAGACTCCTGAATAACCCGAAATAAGGTTGTCTTAATAATGCAATAAAAAACCAAAAAACCTTAATTTTTTTTGACTTTTTTTTTAAAACCATATATATCAAAACCAAACAGAAATAATGTAGTGGTTCAAAGCCAAATAATTAAAAAACACATGTATTCATAATCAAATAGAAAAACTTACCCTGAATTTACCATGTAAATTCAAAGTTGTATTTATGATTAAACAGATGATCACATGAATACCTGAAAAATAAAACTTCAAGTCAATATATTTCAGAAATAAAATTATAATAGTTGACATACCCCATAATTCATACCATAGACCATATCATCATAATTTAACCAAATATTTTGAACCATAAGATGCCAAAACTTAAGATTATAGAACCAAACTTAAAACCAAATTATTTAAACAAATATTATGGTTAACATCAATTTGCATCAAAATCTAATTTCATCATAATTAAAATATAACCCTGATCGACTTGGCTTACATATCCCAAATAAATCCAAATTCAAAATATATGCTTAAACTGAATAGTATGAGAAGAATAAGCATATAAACTTAATAATAAATAATATATTCTATCAACTATATATTGAATTCAAGAATTAATGATTATAAAAAGTGAATTCAACATATGTAATGAATTCATTGATAAAGAATTGGTATATAAGAGACACTTTACCTGAAGCAATTTCTTTTACCAACCATATATCATCATGTAAAATCCTGAACATAATTACTAAAGTATCTCCAAAACAATATATATATAACTGTAAAACTGAATCCAACCGATTAGCGATTAACAATATATCTATTGATATAATCAAATATATATCATAAAATGTTTCTAATGAACCCAAACCTACACAGCTTTTTAAATATTTATTAAAACTGTATAAACAACATAAAATCCTCAATTTTTTTTAATTCTCAATTAAAACTGTAAATCTTTCCAGTTTACGAAAATTAAAATCTTAAAAATTTATTTAAAACTTTAAAATTTTATTTAAAGAATCAAAACCCAAAAAATTTATCAAGAATATCAAAGATTAAAATATCAAATCCATAAAGAATAAATTCTTTCTCAATGATTCAACATGACAAAGCTCTGATACCACTTGTTAGATTTTTAAAATAAATCTAAAATAAAATTAAATAAACCAGGATCTATCATGTTAAATCATCAAGAATAAATGGAAAAATAAAACTAGATGCAGAAGCGTACCTGAATCCATGAATTCCTTGTAGTTTTACCGGATTTGGGGATTTGATCTTCCAAATTAGCACACAAGAAATTTAGAGAATATTTGCTCTCTCTCTCTTTCCTAATGATGGGATATTAGAAAAGATATCATGTGTGTAATTTGGGGACCATAACCCTAATATTTATAACCTTAGTATATTAGTTCTAATCAAATTCTAATTAGCCCATCATTAATTAGAATTTGATTAGAAGAGTATCTACACATATTTATCCCATACTTTATTTGATAATTAAAAGCCCAATAAAATTCTAACCAAATTAGATCACTTTTAATTTGGGCTAACCTATCATGATAGTAGATAATAACATGTAATTATCCTTATTATATATGTGATGTCCAAATTTTCCAACATCAGTGACTTTTTAGGTGCAAACCTTGAAGGTGAACCTCTTATGACCTCTTTTCCTTTGTCTAAAGAGTGACTCATGGTTGTTGCTGATGTTGGTCCCAAATACTACTCAAAAAGGGCCTTCATTTCTAAACGCATTTCTTCATGAAACTCTTTCAATCGTGTATCGAGTCAAGCATCTACTTGTGTCAAGTCGAGCATCCTTTTGCACTGCTCTCATGTCTTTTTGCAACCTAGTAGTTACACCGTCGCTAGCCATGAGGGTCGTCTGGGCTCTGATACCTTTGATACGTAGCAGAAATGGAGAAGAATTCATCGAAGAGAATAGAAGAAAGAATGAGGAAGAAAAAGCACGAGAGAAGAAAGAGAAAGTTTTGAGAAACTTCTCCTGTATTTTCATAACTATTTCTGCCATTTGTCTGGTGGCTAAATAGAAAAATTAATAGACTCATGACAGTTGTGCCATCCAACTAATACGACCTGTTTCATTAAACTGTCTTATAGGTTGCAAAATGCACCGTTTTCACCATAGCCTTCCCCAGCCCATCAAAATGCATTGTTTTATTTAAATACGTTGAAAAGTATTATTACAATTGAAAATTGCATAAACATAAATTAATAGAATTTTAAAAGTGGTAAACCAGTGCTGACTTTCCTTCTCATTCCATAACAACATTTTAAAATTTTAAGTATTCAAGCAAGTGAAAAAAAAAAGAGTTTTATTGTTTTGTTTTTGGAAAAAAAAATTGAGTAGTTTTTCCGACTTTGAAACTTATGTTATGTTTGGTTGCATATTCAATTTTCAATAGTATTTCAAACGTTTGGTTGATTGAATGTGATTCTGCAGAATTGCCTAACACGGGACTAAACAATAAAGTCCTGTAATAGCTATTTAGTACACTCATGTCTGAATGGCTATTCTGCAAATGCTCGGAATGAGGGAAAACTTTTTTTTACCATATTACCCATGAAAATATAAATTATCTAAAACCCACAATTTAAAGAAAAAAAAAACTCAATCAAAACTCCCAACAGATGAGTTAACTTAAAAACACATAAAAATAGAGAAAAAAATGAAGGATTCCCTATCACCTTAGGTCTTAGGTGAGATTTTATATTCCAAATGAAAAGAAGAAGGAGACTAAGAGAGGATGAATGTTGGCGTTCTGTATTCATGGCCATCAATGGATAGTGATAAAGGCAATAGATGAAGTGTGGCTTTAGATTTTTTTATTTTCTGGGCTTTTGCACATGGGTGAGACTAAGCAAGAGGAGTGAAGAATCATTATCAATTCATGACCAGCAAAGGAGAAAGATGAAGGCAAGTTAACGGATGAAGGCTGATTTTGAGTTTTTTATTTTCTAGGTTTTTGCACATGGGTAAGATTGAAGAAGAATGAATGGAGTAAGAGAAGAGAAATTATTATGAATCAGAGAATGAAAAGAAATGTTTTACTATCCAAGAGTAAATTAGTATAGATAATATTTTTTATAAAAATAAAAATATAATTATATTAAAAATTTTATTAAATTATATATTATTCTTATTTTTATTAAATCGTATTTAATAATAATTCTATTAAAATTTAATAACAATAATAACCTACTTAACAAAATTCTGTTAAGAGTGTTTTTGTCATTTTAGTTTTTTGATATGCTATTATCACCTCTATTTCATTCAACCAAACAGAAGAATATTATTACAGTTCTATTCCTTTCCATTCAACCAAATAATTGAATTACTGATTACAACTCTATTCCATTACAGCCCTATTACATTATAGTGTTATTCCATTACAGCCAATTTCACTAAACCAAACATGATATTAAGTTTTTACCTGTACATTGTATATAATAAAGATGAAACAGATACACGCATACCGTCAAGGTCTTAATTTCTGTTTTATTTTCGTTTGGCTAAACATAGAACTTTTGGCTTACTTTATCTGGTTTTTCTCATTGTCTGATTAATTAAATTATTATAAAAGGAGAATACATGAGTTAATTATTAGATTGGTTTTGAAGTTGTTTTCAAAACTGTATCGAGTATTGTTAAGGTAATTTTAATCGTTATTCTTGTCAAAGTAGAATTCGTTTTCTAAAAATTAGTCGATTCTTGATATTCTCATCGAGACTTTTATTTAAGTCGAATCTATTTTTTTGAATGAGTTGAGTCGTTGAGTTCTTTTTTATGAAAGGCAAATTAATTTTAAAATATATATATTGAACCTCAAAATTGCTGTTAACACCTTTTCAATTATCGTTATAATTAAAGTGGAATATATATATATATATTTAAGTCAAGATTCAAGATCGTGGTTGATATCATTTCACTTTCGTTTTTTATTAAAGCAGAAAATGGATAAAGTCTCTCCATTATTATTGTCGAAGTCGAAACCATTTCCTAAAAAAGAGTAAACCCTCGGGCTTGCAGTCGAATTCATTTAAATTATTAAAGTGAAATTCGTTTTAAAACTATTAATCAACCATCAAGATTGTTGTTGAGATACTTTTAATTGTTATTTTTGTCAAAATCGACTCCAGTTACTAAAAATGGATTGAGAATTTGGATTACCATTAATGTTATTTAGTTTTTATTTTTATCAAAAAATCAAATCTCTGGAGCCTCAAGATTACCATCATCATCTTTTTAGATGTTATTACATGAACTTATTAATATCTAAATATTCTATCACACGTTCTATTCATTTTTGTAATATCATTAAATATTTGAAGAGATACTTTCTTCAATCAATAAAAATAAAGTTTTAATTTAACCTAAACCATGACCTAAATTTTAATAATTTATTAGTTTCTTAGTTTCAGTTAGCTACCTTTTTCATTAAACATATTAATAGTGTCAACTTCCTGACACCACATCCTTTATTTTCATTCTACTTTTTTATCTATTGTTACATTATTCATAATATATTTATTTCTGATGAAATTTTTAACATTATCATGAGTACCGAATGCACTAATATATATGTTTTTTGTTTTTTTTTTTTTGGTACAAACCTTGAGATTTGATTTTAAATGTAAACCACTCTAATAATGGTCCCATAAATTAAAAAAAGGCATAAATAAAAAGAAGTACGTTCGGTGCTGACTGCAAATATTTTATTATTATTATTAAAAAGAGTTAATGACATTGATTAAACTATTAAAAGCAATCTTGTCAAGTGCACTAATTCAAATCAAAATGCCTATCTTGATAATTTCAGATTAGTTTGTGTAAAATGATTATTATTTTATTAATAAACTAATGATTTAGTGACCAGCGCTTTCTGTTTTGAAAATTTCATGTCTACGATTGATACTAAAGTCTTAGCGTGTTGTCAAAAATTCAATGCTTAAGTCTTACGTCTATAATCACTCAATGATTGTTTTTTTTAATCATCAAAACACTTAATATTTATATTACAATTATTTTTAAAATTGTTTATATTACACTAAGGCCTTGTTTCTTTTTTTTCTTTTTTTCCATTTCCATTTTATCATTCAAATTTGAGATTGTAGCTACCTCTCTTAACGATATTGCTTTTAAGGTTCAAACCTACATTCTCTCATTGAAAGTACAATGTGGTGGATAAAGCACTACAACAAAACAGGTTTTTAGCAGCGTTTCTAGCTACGTTTTTTGAAAATGCCGCTATAGGTCAACCATTAGTAGCGCTTTTTGAAAAACGCCGCTATAGATTGAGCATTAGCGGCGCTTTTTAAAAAACGCCGCTATAAGTCGAGCATTAGTGGCGCTTTTTAAAAAACTCCGAAAAAAATTAAGCACAACGCTGTCATTTTATGTTGAGCTTTAGTGGCATTAGCGGCGCTTTATCAAAAATGTCGCAAGAAACATTTTATTTGTCTATTTATTATTTAATTGGTTTATTTATATTAATTAAAATACAATTAATTTTAATTGAATATTTAAATTCTTCAGAAAAAATAATGACAAGTAGAAAAAATTTGAAAGTAAACATTGAAAAATATATGTTAAAAATGAAAAAAATTAAAATACTATTATTTAAATTAATTTTAAAGTTTTTTGGGTATATGACTGATTTTTTTAATTTATATATTAAATAATTTCTTATATAATTGTAAAAGAGATAGTATTAATTTTAAAATATTGAATTAATTATCATTATAGTTTAGGGTTTATGGTTTAGGGTATATAGTTTACGGTTTAAGGTTTAGGAGTTATTATTTTAAGGTTTAGGGATTATGATTTATGGTTAAAGGTTTAGGGGTCAGGGATTTAGGGGTTAAAGGTTTAGGGGTTAAGTGTAATAGCTGATTTAGGGGCTAGTTGAAACAGTGGTTTCGGAACTACTAATCCGAGGTCGGAAAAAAATATTTTAATATTATTTTATGAGTTAAAGCATGATATATAGGTGCATGAAAATTTTGGTGCTTTAATTTTAGCGATTGCATGCTTAATTTCGAAAAAGGACTAAATCGCATAAAGTGCGAAAGTTCTATTTTACAAGTTAGAGGTGCTAAATAGCTATAAAATTTTAATTGGAGGTTTTAAATGTGCAATTAGGCCTTTTTAAAGGAAATAGCCAGCCATAGGGGGGACAAGAAGCTCAATTTAGTTCAAGTTTGGTAGTGTTAGGTGATTAATGAATACAATAAGAGAAAAATAAGGAGAAGAAAAGATTATCATCTTTTCTCATCTTTCTCTCCACCGATTTTTCCGAAGAAAAACAGCCATGAAAGCTTGAAAATTTTCAGCAACTCCTCACCTTCACAAGTAAGTCGTCTTGATGATTATTTTTGATGATTTTTGTACTTTTGAGATCCTTATAGCTTGAGCTAGCTAATGTGGGGACTATTTTGCAAAATGGTTGAAAACCTAGGGTTTTACCATGAGAGCATTAGTGTTGATTTTTGAAATTTTATGAAAGAAAATGAGTATTAGTTGTTAAATAGACAACTTTTGTGAAATGTGTTTCCATGAAAACACCTAAGAGGAACTTTTTGTAAATGTTGTAAAATAGGTGGTAATTGTGTGAAATAATGAGTATTGGAAGTTGCTAAAAGAGTAATAAATGTTCAGCTAGGCTTGTTAAAGAAAGAAATTTGATTAGAATTGATTTACGAGTCTAGAGGTAAAATCATCATTTTGAGAAAGTCTAAGGGCAAAATGGTAATTTTGCCAAAGTATGATTATTTAAATACATTGATTAATGTGGTAATTAAATGAGCTAATTTGCTATTATAGATCAAGAAGAACCAAGAATTAACCTTGCCCGACGAAAAGGCAAGGTTTCGGACTAGATCAGCAAATTGGCCTATTTTGGTATCAACGTAAGTTTGTGTGTAATAAATTCAACATCATGTTATTAAGTTTTAAAATGTTCGATAATTGTGAAGATGTACATTATTTCTATGAAATTGAGTAATGATGTCCAATGAGAAAATGATGAGAATTTATGATGTTGAAGTCCCGGTTGGACTTTAAGAAGCGAGAGGATATCATCATCAAGACATGAGATTGGTAAGGTCCCGTATAAGACCATGTCTGGGACATGGCCTCAGCACCGAATTGAGATCCCGTATAAGACCATATCTGGGATATGGCATCAGCATCGAATATGAAAATCGTGTAAGACCATATCTGGGATATGGCATCAGCATCGACATGTGACCTCATGTAAGACTATATCTGGGATATGGCATTGGCGTCGTGTTTATGTGTATGATGATGATTGTGTATCCTTGGGTATTCCAAGTGATTCATCGGGAAAATTAGTTAAGTTTATAATAGAGATGAAATTAGTGCTAAAACTATGTGATGAAGTGATACAGGTACATGTGAGTAATTCACGAGAAATGTTTACGATATGTGACATGACATGTAATTGGTAAGAGTAAGCATGAGTAAATTATGGAAATGTGTTTGAAATTTTGAGTTTTTATTCAATGCAATGGATGGTTGACATTATGAGCCTTTATGTTGATATTTATTTCATGCAAGCTTACTAAGCTTTATGCTTACCCCTCTCATTTCCCTTTTCCTTATAGTATTGCCAAGCTAGCTCGGGAATCGCGGAACATCGGAGTTCGGAATCACACTATCAACTTCTCCTTAGTATAGCATAGTTTGTCTAATTTTGAGTATGGCATGTATAGGAACTTGGTCATTTTGTGTTATGTCATATGTACTAGCCAATTTGGGGCTATTAATGTTATTTAATTTATTTTGTAAATGGCCATTGGAAATTGGCCAATACTTGACAAGTTTATATATTCAATGATGATGAAGTTCATGAAGTGCATGCTTGTGTGAATGTCATGATTTTGAGTTCTTAGAAGAGCATTATGGTCATGATGTATGTTGAATTGAATTGGTATAACTGTGGTTGCTTAGTAGGGTGGCAATTGGCTTGGTAGATAGCCTTACAATTGTCCACACAGGTAGATACACGGGCGTGTGTCTAGATCGTGTGTGACACATAGTCAGCCCCATGGGCGTGTTGATAGGCTGTGTGTCCTCATGCATGCTAGGTTAGCAAGTCAGAATACTTAGTAGAAAACACACGGGCTGAGACACGGCCGTGTTTCTCAACTGTGTGGGAGACACGGCCTAAGACATGGGCATGTGCCCAGGGCGTGTGAAGTCTGCACTTGAAAATAAGAATTTAATTCGACACATGGTCTAAGGACACGGGCGTGTGCCTTGGCCGTGTGACCTTATTGATATGATGACGTCATAAACAGAATGTCAAGGTTTTCACACATGGGTGAAAACACGGGCGTGTCGTGGCCATGTGAATGACACGAGCTATGGACACAGGCGTGTGTCAGGCCTTGTGAAAACCTCTGTAGGTTCGAAAGGAAAAATAAAATCCACATGGATTAGGGACATGGGCGTGTGTGATTACACGTCCTGCCCAAACGGGCGTGTCCCTCTTCACACGTGCGTGTGGCCCTGTTTTTAATAACATTTTCTAAGATTTTCAAGGGAGCTCGAAATGATCTCAAATTGTTTCTAAGATGTGTTTTGGGCCTCATAAGCCTACAATAAAGTTGTTAAGAGGAAGTTTGAAAAGTTTTATTTTGAAACGAAATTTTATGGATCGATGTTGTAGTTTTGAGCTAGTTAAGTACGATAATGCCTCATACTTGATTCAAGTGTCGAATATGGGTAAGGGGTGCTACATTAATGGTTAGGGATTTATGTTTTATGATTTAAGGTTTAGGGTTTAGGGTTTAAGGGATAGGGGTGTAGGGTGTAGGGTTTAGATTAATTAGTGTCTTTTAATTTATATATTAAAAAATTTCTTAATAATTATAAAAGAGATAATATTATTTTTAATATATTAAAATTATGATTATAGTTTAAATTATTTAAGAGATAATAGATAAACTTTATATATATTAAATGGTTTAGGATTTAAGGTTTACTTGAGATTTGTTAAATGATAAAATTTTATACAATCAATTAATACTTTTATATTTAAAAAATATTTAATCTAAACCATTTGATATATTTAAATATTAGATTTAAAAAAACATTGATAAAAAAAATACAACAGAATGATATGGATAGGTAATTATCTATTTTGGATAGGACCAAATTATAACAAATAAAAATAAAATACAAAAACTAAAACCATTCCACATCAAACATCTAGCAAAATAGTTATATTTTAGTTAGGAAGAAATATCTCTAATAAAATAAAAATTAGATCAAAAAAGAATAATATAAAATCATGATTAACGTTTAATCTTTAATAGAGCTCCGTTTTGTTTAAAAGGAAATGATTTTTTTTGGCATTTTTATTAAAAATGTCGTAAAAAAAAAATTACCTTAAAAAAAACCGCGCCGTTTTATCCCCAAATTCCCCCCTGAAACCCCTAATTTTTCCCCCTAAAATTGGTATCCTCAAAACACCCTGTAGGTGTTTCTCTCCGCCACTACCGTCTTCGTCATCATCGTTCCCCTGGTACTTCTGCTAGCTTTTGTTTTGTTTTCAATCTCTCAACCTCATCCAATTCATCTGATCTAATTTCATCGCCCTAGGTACCATGCCAATCGCATGTTGAGCTTCTACGCCCCTGGTTTGCCTTTGCCTTTTTTTGTTTTCACTTTATTTTCTTTTTAAATATCTACCTTGAATCAATTTGTGAATTCAACACAAGGTGGTGTGGAGAAGTACGTGATGTTATATTCGCCAACAATGGAACCATTACTGTTGTGTATCGACTCACCATTTGAGGTTCTGACGGAGAGGTCGGTTAACTTCTTTCTCCCTATCTTTGCATCTCCATATTACTACGTTTTCTATCAAATTATTATTACAAATTGGTGTCATTTTTTAGTTATTTGAGAAATGAAAACAGAAAAATACTGTGCAACTACTGTTTCCCCTTCAATATTTATGTCATATTAGTTCCATGGTTTCAGACTTCCTGTTAGATAATGTATGTGGATTACTTCGTGGTATACTATGTTGCAGAGCCGCTGTGGAACTTAGGGTTAGTTACATATTCTTTTTTGTCTGAAACTAGTGTTGATACGAAAGATTCACTGGTCAGATATGGGGCCATGGAACTTGTTGCGGGTTCTTGTAGGGTCATTTCTGTACTGGAGTGCAGCAAGACTGATACATGAAGCTAGCTTTTATGATAGTAATAGTATGATTATGGATTTCTCAAGAAAATAGGAAATTTTGATTAAAGAGAAAGAGAAACAAAAAGAAAAAGATCCGGAAGTTTCAAACCTGGAGTTATGCAATTGCATCATACAATGGTGAATAAAGGGGACATAAGCATCAATTGGAAACCTAGAATTCCATAACTGCATTTGCATGCATCACAGTCATTGAAGAAAGAAAATCTAGGTTTCACGCAATCACAATAGCAACGATGCAATATATATATATCATAGTTGTCTTTAGAAGAAAGGTCACTTTGATGTTTATATAGATTAAAAAGAACTAGAAATCCTATTCTAGATGGGACTTTAGAGACAACTCCTATTCAGTTGTACCTATTCCCACAGATAAACTGGTTAAGCTAATCCTAGATAAAGATGAGGATGAAGAACTGATAACTCAAGATGGGAATGTTATTTCAGCTTCAAGAGAGCTGAAAACTGATTCTGATGGTAATGAATCTGAAGATGACGATAATGAAGACTCTAGAGATGACTATGTATCGTTTGAGAAAGAGGTAATATGTGACTATATTCATGGTGATAATATGTAGTATAGAGAACTATTTATAGTTTCCATTGTGATTGGCAGGTTGAAGCTACCTTTTTAAGGGCTGTTCATGAAAATGTCAAAGTAGACCTTGCAGTCTTAGAGGTGAATGCACTTCAGTAAGTTACATTATTTTAATCCTCCGAGGCCTGAGCAAGCCGGGGCCATTAACCTAGTTGGTGGACTCCTTGACTGACATTTTTCTTAACCTTTTTTTCCCCTAATTGTAAAAATATACGCTGCTCTTTTACATTATTTGAAAGTATAGAACCTAAAATCTTCAGCAGTGGATACAGTTCATCACATGACTTTTTCTGTTTAACTGTTGCTCTTTTTCCAATTGCTAATAATTGTTTACCACATCCTTCTAATTTATGCTTCATCAGTTTATTCAAATCCATCCTTGTTTGCTTTATCCCCTTTAGTTTGATGCATGTTCAGTACCTGAATGGTGCTCAAGAGCATTAGCGAAATTACCATCTATCTCTAGCAGACCATCCTTGATGCTTTCTCCCTAAGGAGATCTTCAATCAGCACTTATTTTTTTGCTTTGAAGATATGTTCTAGCAGAGCTGCTATTGTATTTCACAATATGGGCTAATATTTTGCCTAAACCTGTTTCCTGCCATTATTTCTTCAAGTTTTCTTACAACATGGCGTCTGTTGACTGTGGTGGAGCAATATTTTACTCAATGATGAAGTTGGCAGTCGAATCTCGACATAATTCTGTGAGTATGTGTGCTGCTTTTTATTATGTTCCGTTTTCATGATTATTCTGGTAGTTATATATTTACACTGCACTGATATAACGAAACCTTTTTGTTGTTTTACCTTTTTTTTTTAATGCTATCTTTTTTCTAGATTACTTGGAACACGAGAGGAAGATTATGTGAAAGTGCAGGGAATATCATGTAAATAGAATCTGATTCCCATGTCTTCTTTCTTGTGATTCTAGTGTCTACATTTGCTTACGGAATTGTACTCAGCAGCTTCGAAGTTACAGTTTGACTCTCTTTGCGTATGTTTCTGGAAATAACTAATTCATTCGATTCCATCTTTCTTACTAGATTGTGGGTTATTGATTTGCCTTTTGAGGACTTTCTGACGCCATTTTAGCATTGCTCTAATTAATGCTACATTTTTGTGCTTCCTAGGTGGCTTGGCAAGATAACTCTGGAGACTTACATTTCACAATTTCATATCTGGTTGAGGTTTGTTGACCATTTAAACGTCTTATTTTAATCTGTTCCTCAAATTATATCTAAAACAAAAGCCTGTTAGTGAAATTGGTTTTCCTGGATAACTAGTTCGATCTTTGCATCCTTTATAAAAAGCATGATAATTCAACAAGCACTGAAGCCAACGTAAGATTAACATATTTACATGTCTACAAGATTGTTATAATTGCATTTCGCACCTGCAGATCAGACATGCCTAATGAACAGCCCAAGTGGCTTCTTTCTTTTATCCCGGAATATCCCCTACTCAACTTCATGCTCACAACAGCTATTTAGGTCTTGGTGAGCAAATTCTCTCCTCTCTTCCATATTTTGTCAACAGTTTCGATTGTATTCATTTTGCTCACTTTTGCTACTATCTTGCCTTGCTTTTGCAGATATCTCATCGTGTGTTCGACTTGACCAATAAACTTAAGTCAGTTTTCATTCCCACAAAAGACAATCGACGGCTGCTATATAATTTCATTGCTGGAGTAGTCGTTTCAGTGTGTTTGTACTGCACTTCACTCATTCTTCTTTAGATTCCTCATTCAACTGTAAGCTCCTAATCATTATGAAGAACTAACGAGTTTTCTGAATTTTAGACAAGTGTCGGGTCTTCTTTATCAACATTTATTATGTTATATTAACCTGCATATAACTGATTCCATAATTATAGGCCTGAGAAAGCATGAAGTTGGATAGTGAGCGCTTTTACATCGGACATGCAAAAAACATACATAAATAGTTGGAGCAGAATAAGTGAACTTGGAAGACATCTACACGATCGAAGCTTTCAGAGTTGAATGTTTCCAACGATTTTGAGTAAAATTGCCCTCTATATTTCATCCTCGATCTGGAACTATGAGTCTTGGCTTTGCGTTGGGAGCATGATGGGGGGCAAGTAGGCAACCAACAGGAAGTAAATCTTTTTCCTTTTTTTTCTTTACATTTTGTTGAATATTGATGAACTGCAATATATCGTTTCCTTTTGTATTTTTTTTTTCCTTTTTTGGTCATTTATTGAAGGAAAAAATGTAGATTGATGTGACATAAAATGTGGTGTTGCGGTACCAAACAAATCGGAGATCCAATAGTACTGTAAAATTTTTATTTTTTTTTAAAATTTTTTGATATGAAGAAAAATTATTTTAATTTTTTTTATTTTTCATAACATTTAGCGGCGTTTTTGGGAAAAGTGCCGCTAAAGGTCATGTTCTTTAGCAGCTTTTGTGGGAAAAGTGCCGTTAAAGGTCATGTTTTATAGCGGCGTTTGTAGGAAAAGCGCAGCTAAAGGTCATGTTCTATAGCGGCGTTTGTGGGAAAAGCGTCTCTAAAGGTCATGTTTTTTAGCGGTGTTTTTTAAATAAACGTCTCAAAATTTAGCGGTATTGTCTATAGCGGTGTTTTTTGTAGCGCTTGTAAAAACGCCGCAAATAGTTTTAGCGGGCATCGCTAAAGGCCTAAAAAATGCCGCTAAAAGTCTGTTATGCTGCAGTGAAGTCGGAACCTATAGTTGCTACTTGCTTAGAAGTAATTATTTGAATGGAAGTGCCTAACTACAAAGGCCATTGCAGTTGTCACTATGATAAAAAGATAGACAAAGTAAATAAAGAACACACATAATTGTTTACGGAATTCAGTTTCCCTACGTCTTTGAAGCCTAGCTTAGTAAGTAATATCACTATCATTAATCCATAATACAATTAATGAATCAAGCCTTATCACCTCTAAGTAGAGGCCTCACTTTTGAACCTAAAGACTAGAAGACTAACCTCTAAATTCTTCCCTTGAGAAGTTAGGTTGTAAACACATTCTATTTACACTTTGAATGCACTCACAAAATAAGTTCCTCAATGAACAATAAAGTGCTCTCTATGCTTTATACAAAACATATACAAGTCTTTCAATATATAGAAGTTTTCGAGACTTACTAATATACTAATGTTCAATTACAATCCAACCCTTAAAAATAGTAGCTACAAAATAGAAAAAAAAAGTAATACACTAATAAGACCAATGTAAAGTGAAATGTTAGAGATTCATTATTCAAAGAAGTCTTCAATGCAATCTTGATCGATTCTCTAGAATCCAAGGGTTTTAACTGTTTGATCTGAGCCAATTCAATCTCCACAGATAAGTACTTTAAATGGATTGGTCTTCAAAGTCGAGTTTCTATATCCATAAAATCAGCACAATTCAAAGGCAAAAGATTTTGTTTCAATAATTTACCAACTCCAAATATAGCAAGTTAGTAGACTGTCGCAGGGACAATGGAAGTGGCCACTTCCGATTGGCACTTAGCAAGCCACTTAAAAAAAAAAAAAACTTGCCTTAACAACCTCCTCTTTTGTCAATTCTTTGAACAAAACCACACAAACTGGGAAACTAATCAATAGATAAACTATTACTCTCCTTCAACACCATCCTCAATCCAACATACTTAACTTAGAGCGTAATTATGAAAATCAACCATCAATTCTTCGCCTAGTATTTGCATTAATAATTAAAATACTATGATTATATCTAAGTAAGACATTGATAAGCAAACTGCACCAAAGTAAGGTCATCAAACCACTGATAGTATTCATAAGTTTACAAAAAAATAAAAATAAAAAAATGAAGTAATAAAAAAAAAAGCAGCCCCCAATCCCATTAATCCTCCTTCTATCTCTACTCTATCTTTTTGTTCAAAACAACTACCAAAGTTCATTACTTAGGGTGAGCTCAGAAATTCTAGAAAAAAAAATTTAGAAAACAGTGTTTTTTTATGTACAATAGAAGTTTAAAAATTTGGTCTTAAAAATGGAGCCTTGTGGTATTTGTAGTAATAAACCCTTAAATGAATTAGTATATGTGCTTTGTGCGAGAATGTCTAGATCGTTTTTCGGCTTTCTACCAAATGATCTTTTTGGATATCCTCAAACCCCGAATTACTTTGAATGTATGCTCAAACAAAACGAACCCAATGCATAGAATGGAAACTTTTATTAACTTTCAATGGGAAAGTTAATTCTTTCTATAGGAACCAAAAACTTTGAGCTTTTTTAGAAAATAAAATTTATTCTAGTAAATAAATCATTATTATTTTTTGAAAAAGTAACGATGCTCAACAACTGTGTGTAATTAGGTCATCCTATAGTTCTTATTTATAGGAAAACAGTACAACAGCTTTATTTGAATAAGGTGTAATTAAATAATAATACTTTTATAAAAAATACATTATTCCACTATAATTGGAATAAAGGAATTGTAGCATACCCTTACTAGGGCTAGGGTTTGTCGCCCCTCTTGTAACACCCTGAATTTTTGAACTATTGTTTGTTATTTTTTGTCAATGGTTATGAATATGCTTCAGTGGTTAAGTGTTCTGTTTGTATATTGAAAGTAGTGGTTCAAGTCCTGCTTCTGGAAAATTTTGTTATTCTTTTGATTCAACATTTATTTTGGATTTTTGACTTAAGTTAAATTCCATATAAATCTGTGTCAAGAATGAGCCTGCTAGTTCAATGGTTAAGCTTTTGTATTGCCTTTGGTCTTGTGTTCAAGTCTTTGTGCGAGTGAAGACAAAATATTTTAGTATCACTCCGTTAAGGGAAGTTATTTTTTTTTTAATTTAACTCTTCTTTCTTCCCCTTCAGTTCTGTTTACATTTGTTTTTCTCTTCTTTTTTTACTTTTTCTTCTTTTATTTTTGTATATTGTGGTCTTTCTCTATGGTTTGTTTTGAGTGCTTCTGTTAAAATTTTGTTGCGGTTTTGTCAAGGAAGTCGTGTGTCTCGTGGTAATTCGACCAATAGGTTAAATACATAAGTTGTGGTCAATTATATGAAAGTTCGTTTTCATTTGTATTTTTGAAATCATGTATTTTTTCTTGAATTTCTAGAATTGGTTGTCTAAGCGCCTGATTTGTCTTCTTTAGGCGAAGATCTCAAGGTTAACAATTCCCCAACACTTTAATTTAAGGAATTTCTGTGTTGTGTTAAGGTAAGTGTTGATTCTTTTACGGGTTTGAGTTTTGAATTGAAACTTCCTAAATAACTCGGCTTGGTGCGTAAATTCTAGTGATTCATTGGAGAATGATGGTTTAATTGGTTATTGAATTGTCGTTTTTAGGTTTTGGATTCACCATGGTTGCTTCCATGTCGAAACAGTGTGATGCGTGTAACAAAAACCCAAGTTTCTACAAATTTCGAACACCAAAAAACATGGTTCTCGACACCACACGACTTTGTGTCCAGGCCGTGTGCCAGACCGTGTAACTCATTATTTTGAGTCACACGATCGTGTGCTAGGCCGTGTGGACCATACGGGCCAGACACCCAAGTAGTCTGAATCCACACGGGCTTGTGGGCCAAAATACTTAAAGTTTCCATAGGGCCTTAAGCGTCGCTTGAATCAAACGTAGGTCTTCTGTAGGGCATGAATGGTCTGAATTAGACTGTTTAACTTGACATCCAATGTTTTGAGGTTGAATAATCAATTATCTGTAAGTATAATTGATGCGACAACTGTTAAATGATAATGTTCTGTATTATCTGATTATGAATTGTATTTGGATAACTGTACATACATCATTGATATCTGATATTCATAATCTGCATCTGCATTGGGTGAGAATAATATAAAGAAGGAAGTGTTGGCAGTTTAATGATCTGCCAAATTGAGTGGCTAAACCATAAATCTGTATCTGATTCTGGCAATTTATCACATACTGATTTGAAAGCTAGTTTATAATCACTCTGAAATGTGTCATTCCGACACTAATTGGTGTGTAGGGTTGGATGGGTACTTGATACCCTATATAGTGTGTTGGGATGGTCGGAGGTGGTGTGTAGTGGATGGAGGTAGAAAATTGCATTTGATTCTGATATGTTCTACATCTGTATCTGATTTGTTTTACATCTTATCTGAACTGTTACGATAATGTTGAGTACCATCTGTTTCTGATTCTATATCTAAATTTGGGAAATTATTGTTATATTTATATTGATGTCTTGCCTTCATATCTGTTACACACATTGAGTTATAAACTCATTATATTTGTTGATTAAATTTAAGGTAATCGATAGACTTTGAAGGCTCGGTGTGTCAAGAGCTCGATCATCTCTTTTTCCTAAATATTTTATTATTTGCTTAAATTTTAACTAACGTATGTTTTATTTCGGACTACGGTTTGTAAGCTCGGATTTCCATGTTGGTTTAACTGATTAAATGTTTTCTATATGATGAATTTTAAAGTATTTAATGGTTGGATTTTCCCTTCAACATTTTGATGTCGCGTCCAAACTTGGTCTTAACGACTAGGCCGGATATGGGGTGTTACATTTAGTGATATCAGAGCCAGGTTTACAAAACTCGGGCTATATTTCTAGGCTCCTATTTTTGTTAAAATGTGTTTTGAAGGAAAAATTTATTCGAATCTCTGAAAATGATTTTATAGAAGATCGAATCTCTGGTGCCGGACCTGTAAATACTTCTGTTATAACTATATTATTTAGCTAGAAAATACTATAGTAACTAAATTGTTGGTTTAGATAAAGACTGTGATATGAATTATGAAATAAGATATCTTATGAGAATTCTGAACTGATTTGTGAACTTCTGGTATTGTAGATAAGTTGAAATAATGAGTTTGTGCGGTAATCGTGGACGTGGTTCTTGTGGGCGCCATAGGCGTCGAGAAGGAGCTCGAGCAATGTCATCCTTTATGGGCAGTATGCCCAATTTGAATACGAGTGAGATCGTTGGTACTCTTACTACTGAGACTAGGTCTCACACTTTGACATCTGGGGATGACATACTGTCTTAGGCTATGCTGTGTGTTTTGAAGAGGGTTGCTGGGACCCATTCTGAATTTAGGGGTCGAGGGTTGATTACTAAACAACTCCAATCGAATGGTGCTGAGCTATTTAGCTGTGTTATAGGATTTGCCCCTATAGTGACCAAGTACTAGTTAAAGGCCACTAAGCGTATTATGAACGACATCGACTGCGCTCCCGCATAGAAATTGAGGGGTGATGTATCTCTACTCCAACATTAAGCTTACTAGTAGTGGTTGACAATTGAGCAGGGCGCATAACCCAAATAGGTTACTTGAGATTTCTTCAAGAACGTCTTCTAGAGCAAGTATGTGGAGGCGAGTTATGTGGAAACTCGTAGACGTGAGTTTATGAGCTTAGTTCAAGGTGAGAGGTCTGTGGCCGAGTGTTGCGTGTGAAATGATATGTGATTTGTGCAAGTATACATGAAGAATCAAGTAATAAAGTGATAAAAAAGTATCATTCCCACGAGTATCAGATTGAGTCATAAAAGTGGTCAAGTTATTATAATATAAAAAACAATTAATGCTATGGTAAAGCTATGGTAAGTATGCAGTAACAATTAAAGGAATAGTGATATATGCAATATGTGGAATTAATGAATACTTGGAAATGCTATGGCAAATGGAGAGTAGGAATGTAATGTCAATTATGAGAATTACTACGGGAATATTATGTAAATGAACAAATAAATAACTAAGAATGATATGGTAAAGATACAACAACAAAGAGTAAATGATATATGATATTGATTTGGAATGTCAGGATTACTAAGAATCTACCCTTACTATCAATAATGCCTCGGCACAATCATACTCATTTTATTGCTTAGAAGAGTTCTAAAATGATATGCTTCTTTTGAGAGCAAAAACCTCAAGTACCTTACCCGTGCGTATAGGACTTAATACGGTACCCTGTATTGTTTTCCTTCTGTATGAACGTTGCTCTATGTCTAGAGTCTACTGCAAGTATCGATCGAGTACTTGCACATATTATTGAATATCAATCCAACTAATCTAACCTTTTCAGAAGTAGATTTAGTTTATGGGCATGCTGAACAGTTATCTATGTCTAGGGATTGCATACATACAATTTAAAAATAAAACAATTGAATGAAACAGTAAATTGATTCGGATCTATGCTTCAACCATTAAAAAAAATAAAAGTTTCATCATGTAATCCCAACCCGATGAGATTTAGCTCATGGGTTGGCACATAAAATTCAAAACCAAAATAACATCCAACACCATTTTCATCATTGAATTCACAAAAGAAAAAAGTAAGAAATACGGAAGACTTTGGGAAGACAACTTTCTCGTGTCTAGTTCACACTCTAGCAGCATAGTGTCCTGCGATGGCTGAGAGGGACTGCTTTAATCTTCCTCTTTTTGTCTCTACTTAGCCGCTACCCTCTATGTTTGCTTAAGGATCTCCACCCTTGTTTGTTCGTCATTTAGGGTTTTCTCATTTGGCTTTTTATAGCTTTTTCCCTAGGGTAAATCGACAACCCATGTTTATCTTCTCCTCTTTTAAAATTATTTTTTCAACAACTCAAGATTATCTTCTCCTTTTAATTTTTTTTCTAAGATAAAAACCAACATCCTAGGATTATCTTCTCCTCTTTTTTAGGTAGATTTTTCTAGTAGAAGTACAGTTGGGATGAGAGTGGTATGCATTCAGTGTTGACTCAGTCTTTCTGGAATTGGCATAGCGTTCATGCTGACAAAATGTCCAACCTTTTGCCCCAGTACCTTTACTCTTTTATTTCTCGTTCTTCAACCTGCACTTGCCAAACCACCAAACACAACCTTACCACAAGCAATTAAAAGTACCTAATATTTAAACACAGTCCAAGCTCCTAATGAAATGATAAAAATACGAATGAAACTGTAAGAACCCAACTTTTGGTAAAATCGGAACATTAGTTTCGGGACCACAGATCCGAGCCCGAAAATAAAAATTATTTTAATACTATTTTATGATCTACAGTATGATAATAATATTGTGTGAAAATTTCGTAAAGAAATTTTATCGATTACATGTTTAATTTGATAAAGGACTAAATCGCGTAAAGTGCAACAGTTGTGTTCTAATAGCTAAAGGGATGAAATAGCTATAGAAATTTGAATTAAAGGTCTTTATATGGTAATTAGACCATTAATGAAAAATATGTAGATATTTTGATGATTCATCCATGGAAATTTAGAAAAAGGGCAAGGACTAAATTGGAAATTAAATTAATTTAATTAATTAAAAGATGATAAAAGAATTATCATCTTATTTTTTTCATCTTCAACCAAAAATATTCGATGGAAATCCTAGGAAAGAGAAAGCAAGCTTTCTTGGCCAAATTGGCTAAGCTTTCTTGTCTTATTTTTAGTAATTTTGATATTCTTGAAATCGAGATAGCTTAATCTATCTATTTGGGGGATCAATTTGAAAAGTTATCAAAGTATGGAAATTAGGTTATGGATGAATATGCTGAAAATTTGAAATTTATGGTAGAAAATGAAAGGTTGTTGATAGATAAACAACTTTTACAACGTGATTTTTGATGAAAACATGATTTAGGGACTAAAATGTAAAGTTGTGAAAATTGAAGAAAAATTTTGAATTTTATAGAATATATGTGCTGTAAATTTTATAGTGAAATTTTGGTTAGGCTTGTAATAGGGGGTAAATTGCATAAATTTTGAATTTTAGAGTTCTGTATAATGGTAAGAAAGTT